>CBVK0100357252.1:0-12844 GCA_900067695.1 Picea abies
TAAGAGACAGATCCCAAGCTTTGCACTGCGCAACACCAATATTTAGTGCACACACCACACACCAATATTACATGTGCACCACCAAATCTGCATTGTTCAATGCCAAAATTCAATGTTCATGCACTGCACACCTATATTACATGTGCACCACCAAATACGTATCATGCAACGCCAAAATTCAAGCACATGATTTGCGCACTAATATTACACATGCACCACCCAATCTTCACCGTGTAGTGCCACAATTTAGTGTGCACACCCCGCACACCCAATTTTTTTGCATACCACCATCTCTACACTACACAACACCAATACTCAGTGCACACAATTATTTTCTATGCTTAGCTAATTTCTACATAATTCTAACTCACGACCATCACGACCATCATGGAAATGTCCAACTCGCAAACTTCGTATTGGTCTCTAGCCTATACTAGTCTGATGTTGAACCAAGCACTCTGATACCAATTTGTAACATACCCCAACCTAATCGAGGAGCATTACTTGTGAAAAAATACACCTAAATTCAAAAAAAAAATAGTTAACTAAATTCTTGTAGCTTACCCACTACTTATTATACACAGATTTAACCATTATTGGTATCGATTACTAAAATGTAACCATATCTTTTCGACCAACATGATTTTTGTTCCCTCACTGAGACAAACAATAAGTGAAACAAACCATGTATTACGCACGACAACTAATCACAGTGCGCACACAACATGCTTATTACTACATGCAACAATTATTCAAAGTGTGCACATGACAAGATTATTAATGCACTCAACAACTATTCACAGCACATGTGGCGTGCTTAGCCACCAACAGGTTGACCATGCTACTCCAAGAACACACTTCAAAACTAATTTTGAATTCTGATAATATTTAATTAATAAAGAAGCATGAAAGACTCACATGCAATTATCAAGATTCATGTTATAGCATAAAAGAAATGAACAATATTCCATGCACGACAATAATTGACAAGCATGCATATTATAAAACCAAATATCATAGATAATAATTAATACACAACAAAATAAATATACAAGCATAGAGACACACAACAGAGAGAATTTATATTAAACAAAATCAATCACCAACTGGCTACAAACCAAGGATGTTCCACCCAACCATAGACACTATTGTTTCAAGTCTCAACACTAGGCCACCCCCGATCCAGGGCTATGAATCCACAAGGATGGTTCTAGGGTGTCACTTAGCTTCCCAAACCAATCAATACTCAAGATCTTACATATTTTTCAACACACAACAATCCAAACTACACCAGCTCTCTTGTCTCCATCTTGCACCACCCAATGATAATGAACCCCCTTCACTACCATGCAGTCCCTTAGGTTGTCCACTTCTTTCTATGGCTCCAATGCATCTAGTAAATAATATCCATGTTAGGACTCTTAGGAATCACAATTGTGAATAAATTTTAGCACATGCCAATGCATCTCAGACATGCAGTCATTAGTTCATGGCAAGAATACACCAACAATTACTACCACCAGAAAACAATGGCTCCTTTCCCAACAAATTCATTTTTCCTTTCCCGATCCAATATCAAGGATGAATGAGGAATAATGAAGGAGTGAAAAAGTGAATGGAGTGAACATAATGAAGAGTGTGAAAAAAAAAAAAAAAACAGAGACAGGAACATAATGAAGAGTGTGAAAAAAAAAAAAAAAACAGCCTAAAGATGGGTTTATATATTTACCTGGAAATCAAGAACCACATAGCCTTCCCCAAGAAACTCATGTAACCACTTCTCTCATTTAAAACAATTATGGGTAAATAAAATATAATAAAATACTTAGGCCCTTAATCCCCTCTCTCGTGGAATCATAGCCCCATATAACTCTTGTCTTTTTTCATCTTGCAACTAACGATGTATTTTATTAACAACAATGATCAAGCATTACATTTCCTAGGCACTCTGGCCTCTTTTGATTGTCTGGGTGCTCTGACCTTTTATAAATTAATACAATACATTATTTAATTTTGGGTCTCAAAACTGGGGTATTACAAATGTCAGAAGGTAAATTCCAAGCACATACATCCAATGGGGTTGCTACAACCATTTCCCATTCCTAAATGGAAATGGGAATTTGTTACTATCAATTTCATTACTAAATTTCCTAGGACAACCAGACAACATAATTCCATCATTGTAGTGGTGGAGAAACTCACAAAGGAAAGACATTTCATTCTGATAAATGTAACTCATAAGGAAACTAATATTGCAGAAGTTTATATGATAGAAATTGATAGGATACATGGTGTCCCTAAGGCAATAGTGTTGGATCAATATCCCAAGTTCACTTCCAATTTTTGGAATGGATTTTTTAAGGGATTTGGGACAAATTTAATTTCAGTGCAACATATCACACAAAGTCAGATGGTAAAATAGAGATAACTAATCGAATAATTGAAGATATGTTGAGAATGTATGTAATGTAACAACCTTCTAGGTGGGAGGATGTTGGGCACAATCCTATTTTGAGGAAATACCCAATTTGGTAAGGAAAGGTCTAGTTTTGGAGAAGAATAACTGGCAGAAAAAGCAACATGTGCAAGGAAAATCGGCATACAAAGGAGGAAATCATGCAAGGCATGTAGGAAGGAAAACCTAACCATGTAAGGGTTAGGGTTTTGATAATACATTGTAACAACTAATAAGATTGTAAAATATGATAAATAAGAACCTAGGAGGTCTAGGTCGGGGTTCTATGTGGGTTCTAGTTGGTTTTGATTAGTTCATATACTAGTTCAGTTCAACTATTGTAGTTCTGTTATATTTTGTAATTTGTTGAGTTGTAAAAGAGTCAAGTAGTTGGATATTGATGGTTAGATCACAGGCTGAGGAGCCTGGTGTGATATAGTTTGCCTCACAGAGGTTGTGGAACCTTTTTCATGATTGTATGATCAAATATGTAATGTGTGCAATTCCATATTTTGTAGGAAACCTAATAAAAGAGCAGGGAAGCTAGATCTTTGTTGATGTAGCCCAGGAGGGGCTGAACCATGGTAAAACATGTGTTATCTATAATATTTGTTGCATTTTTAATTTTATAAATGAATGAATGGATGGTTAAGATGAATATGTTAGAATGCATGCATGGCTTAAAAGATGAATGAATCGTAGGAATTAAAAGAAGGAATAATCAGATCAAGGCCTAAAGAAGATGAAATACAATCTCAGATCCCCACTCATTCCTGTACTGCAAATACCTGAGCATTGTAGTCAGACATAGAACTATCTCAGGTGAGACTGTGCAATGCATTGTGTGTGTTGTGTTGCCTTCTATTTTACCAGGAGGGCTGATAGTTTTAGATGGTTTTGTTGGAAACCTATTCAGATCTGAACCTGGGTCAGCCCAAGAAGTATATAGAGAGATATTAAACCCAACAAATGGTTTTGTTGTCGTCTGGAAGTGCAAGGGATTGAGTGAATGAGATCTGTAGTAGAATAATGCGAAGAATGAAGGTATAAAAAGGAATGTTTAGATCGTGGAATCCAACAAAGGCGAAGATCAAAAGATGGTTAAAAACAAAGGAACTTGAGTTTGCACATAAGGATAACATAAACCCTAAGATAACACCCTAAGATAACACCGCACAAATATCTGGATAAATACATATCTAGCGACTTGCATGAGGCATTTTTCTGTGATTTCTCACATGTGTTGCAGGAGTGGCTATTGAGGTTAAAAGAAAACCACCCAACAAATCGAATCATACAACTGGAGTGGAATTCTGTGGAGATCATGTAGTTACAACAAGTTAACAACAAATTTACGCGCACAGTAGATTTATGGTTAGACAGTATTGTTGCAAGATTTATCACTGAATTTGCAGTAGATACCGTGAAGTCTTACATCACAGCATAGAAGGATTTTATAAAAGGACCCAAAGGTACATATATCTAATCGTTGTACACTTCAATCAATATTTTACTATATAACAATAGTGTGATGACTATGTAATCAAACATCTAAACTTCCTTGTGTGCATGGGGGAAGGGGGGAAGCACTGACAAGAGGTGGAGAAATGGATAAGGGAAATAATAAGAAGGCCATGGACCCAATCATGATGGAGGAATATTAGATAAAGTAGATAATGACATATGCTGGAAAGACACGCAATGGAGTACCCTACCAATATAATATGAATAACAAGAAGAGAGCCATAACTGATAGAGAGGGCTTGGAAAGTGATGAGAAATAGGTAGAGGATCTCTAGGCTGTGGAGAAGATAGAGGAAATCTTGTGCACAAACTATGAAAGGTAAATAGGAGGTCCAAGGGCAGGAAAAGAAGGCAAAACTCCAATCCAGGTTAGTGTTAGTGTGGAACCCATAACCCCATGTGTGACTAGTACACCAGAAAGAACACCACCATTTAGAAAACTGAATTTTAGTGGAAGAAAGAAAACATGAAACACATCCAAACAAGGAGAAGAAATTGGAGGATCCAGTTCAGGAAGTAACAGTCAAGTATGTAAATTGCATAGAGGTAGTAGTTCAACACAGTTCAAAATGGCAGGACATGATCCCACCATCATATTACCAGAATTTTGGGAAGAGGCATCAGAGGACCTTGAAAATAATCTATTCATCTACGCGAAGATCTAGGAAGCAAAGAACATCACAAATGAGGATACAAAACTTTCCCAATTAGCTATCATGCTAAGAGATACACACTATATTGGTACTTGATCCTAGTTGTGAACAATCCACTAGGAGTGACAAGGACTATTGTAGATGTGAAGAAGCTATTGATAAATTAATTTCAAAATCCTATCTCAGAATATCAATACATGAATAAAATGATTGAAATCAGGTAGAAATGTTTGGGAGATTGATCAGAGGTTCAAACAGTTGAAGGGTAAGTTAAAGTATGTAATGAATGACATGCAACATAGGCACTTATTTGTGAATTCAATGTTACCACATTTGAAATACCCCTTAAGACAATAGAAGTTCCAAACTCAGGAAGAGGCTCTGTAGGAAGCCTTACAAGTAGAAGAGAACCAGTATCAGAAGACAGATCCAACAATAGAGGATCTAAAGGAGGATCTGCAGAATCTAACATTTCAACTTAACCTGAATAAGGGAAAATAGAAAAGATAAGTTATTTAGTGTACCACATGAAAGAAAAAATGACACCACAAGAATGAATGTCCAACTTTCATGCAGTATATGGAAACAGGAGTACCAAACCCTTTTCCAATAGTAGGACCATGGTGCAAGATTTGTAAAACAAATGGGCATGATCCATATCATTGTCCAATGATGCAAAAGTATTCGACAATACTCAAGAGTTCATATTGAAATTTTTGTAAGTCAGTGGGTCATGATGATAAAGATTGTAGGACAATGGAGCTGATGAGGGAAAGAACTTCAGATACTTATAGGGTGCAAGAAGAAATGATGATAGGGAAATTTGCACCTCAGTTCAACCAAGTACCACCTCCATATAATAATGCGAAGTAGAAGTATAACACTGCGCAACCACAATATAACAATGTACAGCCATAGTATAACCCTGTGCAATATAACCAGGTACCTCAGTATAACGCACCGCGAGGAGATCGAGCTGGATACAAAGGTGGAGGATGAGTTAGAGGAGGATTTGGAAGAGCCATTGGTCCAGTAGTGTGCCACAACTTCCAACATCCATGACATTATGCAAGGGAATGTCCACTTCCACCTGTGACATGTATGTACTGTCCTGCAACAAACCATGATACATAGGAATTCCCAACACTTTTGGCAAATATTCAAGAAAATATGAACCAGAACAACCAGAATGTTAAGTAGATCTCTACAAAATCCAAGGATGATGGAAGAAATATCAAAATAGTCACACGAGGAGGAGCTAAGATAGGAACTAACGTAGTAAGACAGGATCCAGCGCAACACCAATGGGTGAAGAAAAATAAGGAAACACAAAAGCAGTTTAATGCACGAAAAGAAAAAGAGACATTCAAGGAGGCCAGACATGAGTTTCTCAAGAAGAATGTTGCATCAACATCAACTTCACAACATACTCATAATGTACCAATGTACAATATGCCTTCATCAATGGACCACACCAGTGAAGCACAACCTTTAGAGCAAGCAAGTACCATAAAGAATTTTCTGCAATCCTATGTTAAGTTATTCAATGATCCATCATTTGTCAAGATCTTGTAAAATATGCTAGAAAGATGTCATACAGAGGAAAAATAAAAATTAGAACAAAAAATAGTGAATCATCTCCATTCAAGAAGAAGGACAAGCATGGAATTTAGACTGAATGCCAGCATTGGATATTTCAACATGGGTGATATTATACTGGACTTAGGCTTGGAAGTAAATTTTTTACCTAAGAATACATGGAAATATATGGGAGAACCCACACTATGATATTGACCTATCCAATTGAAATTAGTAAATCAAGACAGAGTTCTACCAATTGGAAGGTTGAAAGGTGTGACAATATATTTGGATGGAGTGCACACTAAGGAAGACTTTGAAGTAATAGAGATAGTATATGGAACAACACCTTATCCAACATTTCTTACACTGGATTGAGAATTCGATAGTTAGGCCATAATCAACTTGAAGACAATGAAAATGACATTCAAAGCAGGTGAATATAGATTTATTTCACTTTTTTATCCTTCAGAAGGAGAAAGGTTTGTAGAACCCACCTGTTTAGATCTGGAGGAAATAAACCAATTTTATAGAACCACTGTGCACAAAGAAGATTATGTTAACCCAACTGCAGATGGGATACTCAGCTGGAAAAGAATCACATCATGTTCTTCCGACTCAGGTATAGGGTTGGGGAATTGGTAGCAGAGACTACATGAATTTTCTACAAGAAGGTGTGCAAGAATAGACCAAGCAACAAGATGGGTTGGTACAGAGATAAGAGAACGTCCCAGTTTTCTTGGGGTAAATGAATTAGAGGAACTTCTAACAAACTACGAAGAGGAGGTATTTGAAAATTAGAGGCTCTTATCCCTATATATTACACTCAAAGACACACTTGCAAGATGGTGGGGTGTGGATAAAGAAACAATTCATGACTGGTACCAATGTAAACGATTATTTCACATTAGATTTGGTGCAGAGTAGGGGAGCAATAAAATGCAGAGTTATGATGGGAAAGAAACACCAACAGAACACTTAGAGAAGTGAAGAATGAAATGGAAGATGACACCACTAGAAGAATGACCTCATCACTTCATCCACACATTGGAAGGAATCCTAGAGAACTGGTATGTAGACTAGGAAATGTGCATAGGCACTACATAATGGACAAAATTACAACAGAATTTTGTAGTAACCTTCTCATTTGAACATGAGAACCCCAACATTGATTCAACATTAAAGTAGATAAAAGGTGTGATATTTATTGATGAAACAGAGGTTGAAATCATGATAGAGTACCAACAACAAAACAGATAGACAATCAAAGAACTATTGTCATGCTATTATGTTGAAGAGGAAGCACTAGATGAAGTTGAGCCGCGCAATATTCAGATTAGAGAAATTGAAGGAGAAAGAGAGATAGAAGATCCATATTTGGAGTCAGAAGTATTTGGTGCACCAATCAAGGTGAAGAAAGTCAACATTGGAACAACTGACAATCCTAAAATGGTAAGTATTGGAGACTATTGGGATGAACAAACAATAGAAAGAATAACATAGCTACTGCACTAATACACTGACTTGTTCCCAACGACCTTTACAGAGATGAAAGGAATAGTAGGAGAGCTAGGAGAGATGAAAATACCTCTCAAAACTAATGCAATACATGTCATATAGAGACCTTACAAATTGAATCCATTGTATAAGAAAAAATTGAAGGTAGGAATTGACAAAATGCTGGAAGTTGGTATCATAGAACCAATAGAGGAATCTAAATGGATAAGTCCTATGGTAGTGCAAGAAAAGAAACAATGGGGGATAAGAATCTATGTAGATTTGAGAAAATTAAATGATGCTTGCTTACATGAACCTTTTCATACCCCTTTCAAAAATGAGGTCTTAGAGAATGATGGAGGCCAAGAAGCATATTCATTTACAAATGGATTCCCAGGTTACCATCAGATCAAAATCGCTCTAGAAGACAGGTATAAGACCACTTTTTCTATAGAATGGGGATCATATCAGTACACAGTCATGCCATTTGGGCTGAAGAATGCACCAGCCATATTTTCAAGAGTATCCATAGTTGCTTTTAAAGAATTCATACATGAGTTTTTAGAAGTATATCTGGATGATTGGACTATATATAGTGTGTTAAAGGGCCATGTGGAAGTTGTTAGCTCCCAAAATGAATTCGTCCCTATGGTCGCATTTTGTGGTGGATAGCATGGCTATTGGTAGTTTTATCAAATTGGTTTTGAGTTTTTTCTAGCTGCAAGACTTAGGTTTTGATTTTTGTCTTAGAAATAAGATGACCCATAAAGGTCTTCTCTTTAAAATTTTCATAAAATGTTTTCAACAGCTAACGTGTGCTTAAAATATGATGGTTAGTTGGTGAAAATGGCAACTTTCAACAACTAAGGAGCATCTCTCACAGGTCGTTAGCTGGTGAAAGAGGGGATTTTCAAACATCAAGTGAGCCTGTTCATCATTGCAATCCATCGAAAAGAAAGACTATTGCACTTCATAACTAAATGGATTTCACATGTGAATCATCAGCGGATCAGCTAGATCATCCACGAGTTACATGACATCATAGAGGAATGTGGAGGTGTCTCAAACTTCATTCAATTATGCATTAATTTGTCTAATGGTTATCAATGCAAAACAACCCATAAACTTCTCATACCAGTGCACATTGGCATCTTCAGTCTTGTTCAAAGGATAACTGGTGGTCAAAATTCCAATTTACAGGGTAAACTCAATGATACATGTGTGTGTTTCATCATCAATGGCTTAAATTCTGCTTCTGTGATTAAGAATTGAGCAATTCTTGCCTCAAATCTTGTTACAAAGACCATATCAATGACTATTTCTTCAGCTCGCTTCAATGCAATTGTGAATCCACTGCGGACTGACATAGATTCTGGTAGTTGGGCTTGGCTATGGACAGATGTGAAATTAATGTCGCCTCAACTCTCAAACGAGGTCATCTACAAGCTATCTCTCAAGACCCTTAGCCTGCAAAATGCTTCTTCTTCAAGTGGCAATGAATATCCTTTGTAGAAAAACACTGCAATTCGCTGTTTAGCTGCAAAAGCATCCTTTGCTGATAAACACAACAAACAAGACATGCTTCACAAACTTCTTTTGCAAGAACTTGAGATCGCCATTTTTGGCAGCAATGACTTTTATTCCTATCGAAAACAATTTGTTGCACAGGGATTGCTCTTAAACTATAGGAACATTAGATTCACTTCCAGCCTTCTCATCAATTACTATGAATGCAAATGATGTAGATAAGTCAGATCCCTCATCTAAAATGACATGTACACCAGAAGTGTTGAAGACTGGTCTAGGTTCATCAGTAGCTACGACAACAGTTGTTGTTGCAGGTTTTCTTCATTATTATGGAGTTGTTAAACTGCCTACTACAGATTGTGCGACATATTAAAATAAGACGATAGATACATACTTGGATTTGGTACATGTACTATCTTAGACAACACATTGTATAGCACAAGAAAAAGTAGAAGTGACAAAACCAGTTGCCAGTCGATTCACATCTACAGAAATATATGTTGTTGGTTTGAGATATAAAGCCCCTGCTAAAGATTGATCTACGCCTTCTTGATGTTAAACATATTTTCCAATAAGGTTGTTGATCCACCAAAGGTTTTAGATGTTCTCAGAGGAGATAAACAAAATCAAAATCATGAAGGATATGAAGAAGGACTGGCAACCGTTGGGAAGATAGGCCTTGCTTCAGATTTTGTTTGTACTATGTGATGATTTGCGGGTTCTGGGAAAACAAGAATTTAAGCTTTTATTGAAGTGGCATTTGCACATTCGGAAGGATTTGTCTCCTCAACTGAAAGATGATTCCGGGATGGACAAAGTTAAAGAAACAGTTGAGGGAGATGATGATGAGCAAATGTTGAGTCAAATGGAGGAATTGCATTTTATTTATGAACAAAAGAACTTAGAGCATCACAGCCAAAGGGGTATGAAGAGCCTTCTATCAAGCTTACTTTTCCCAAAGGAAATTTTGACTGGGAATAAACAGGGCAAAATGCTATAATTTTGCACAGGTCCAAGATTTATTGTCCACAACTTATTAAGGTGTATCACATCTGCTGAGACTTTCAGAAGAAAAATTGAAATTGTTGAGACTCTTGTCGAGAAAAGATTTGATCTAACCTTCCAAGTAATCTATGAATTCAATATTCTTGTTGTGCACATATATGATGGCGTGGTCACTTCACTTGCAGAAAGGAAGAGAGGAAATCAAATGACAGATTTGCTATGAAACATCAGGGGTAGCTATTAATGTACTTGCTAATAAACATAGGGAGTGACTAGACAAGCTTATAGATATGCTTAAGAGTAGTCACAGAAAAGTTTTGGCATGTGTGGTGTGTTTCCGTTAAAAAATTCCTTCCAGGTTGCTTCTCAGAGTGGCAATATTACAGATGTTCAGTATGTTTCTCATCAGGCTTTAAAAACTGGGACACTTCATGTGTTGGATATGTGTAAACAGTGGTTGGCACAATATATGTAGTTCCATTTGTACAACACTGCAGAGTTTCGTGGGAATTTGAAAACCACCTGTCAAATTGATCCCCTAAAGTTTCAACTATGAGTGATTGAAGGAATCTAGCTACCAAGACAGGTGCCTTTACCATTTTTCATCATAACAGATTCCAGAAGCTGATGAAGCACAAATGTCAAATTTTGAAATGGGAGACAGTTCGAATGATAGTTTAGCTACTAGTTTTTATTATGGATTATCTTAGTTTATTTGATTTACTATTTTTAGATACAGATCCAAGTTTTTAGGAGCTTAAAAACTGATTGTTTACTAGTTTGATTCTAAGCTATTTTAGATATGATCCGATCCTCTTCTATAGGATCTGATCTGTACATTGTAAAGGCTATAAAGTCTGAGAATTTAGTTTGAGTAGTTCAGTTTTGGATACATAAATACTATATTGTAATCAGGCTTATTGATGCTAATACTAAATCATAGGATTCTTTCTCTTTTGATGTCAGTTTTCCACCTTCTTTCCATACTTTTATTTGATTTGTCAAGCCTTGAATGATTGTTATCTCATTGTTTGGATCATAACTAAATAAATAGTTTCTTCATTGCTTATTAGACCCTACATTGTGTACTGGTTTATGAGAAATTTGTTCTTCGCCCACTTAAAGTTATCCATTGATTATCAATCCATGAGAGCACTGGTTCATTTGTTTACCATCTTGATTGTCTGAATACCATGTTTGAATTGAGTTATCCCATTGATCCATTTTTACTTGAAGTTACCAAGCACCTTTGGTCTACAACCACAAAGGGTTTCTTGGAGTGATAACAAATTGGCGTCATTGCTGGGGAACGGAGAATGAAGCAAGCTTCCCTGGGACACAACATAGTTTTAGCTTTTGATGATAGACAAAGGCTGAGCATTATATTAGGTTGTAAGCATCTATCTGGCGACTCCACATTCAAAGACTCCACTGGGGAGGATCCTGTTGATAAAATATGAAGAGGATGAAGTCAAGATCCAAGTATCATTTCATTATTTTGCTTCATGAACTGTTGTTTTTCTTCATCATCTCTTTCATGCTTTTCCCTGCGCATGTAAAGAGAATTATTTTCTGCTTTGTATATTTAGAAAATCATCATCCTTCTTGTATATATCCATCTTTAGAAGAGGAAATCCTGCAGCCCTGCATTGTGGATGTAGATTTGGTAACTTTACCTAAGCCCATTCACAAAGATCATCACTGTATTTCTTTTCCTTCAGAATCTGATCAGCCATGTGACCATGAAAAGATAGAAATTGTTTCAGACCCTGTCCAGATATTAGCCCCTCTGGCCATAATTTCTGAACCTGGTCAACAACTTACCATCTCTCATGATTAGCCCACATCTTTTCAAGATAAGATCTAGATGAAGATGTTCAAACCTTTACATCTACCCCATCTTCTTCATCCTTATTCTGATGACTGTTATGAATATCTCCCTTTTTTTTCTGGAGAGAATCAAGCTTCAGCTAAGAGACACATGGAATCCTTTTTGGATTTTGTTGATCGTTTTTCAATTGCACATGAAGATGTGATCACGAGAATGTTTTCGAAATCTTTGATCAAAGATGATGCTACATGGTTTAAGGGTCTAAGAGATGATTCAATTGGCTCTTGGATTGAGTTCTCTAATGCTTTCCTGAAGTATTGGGGAAAATACAAATCTCTAGATTCTTACCTCGCTGATTTCTATGCTTTGAAATGAGAGCAGGATGAAGCCTTGCCTGTTTTCAATAGAAGGTTTTACCGTGTTTATCATGACATGCCTTTAGAGGTCCGACCTGCAGAAACATTTGCCATGATATATTATATTATGGGTCTTCATTCAGATCTTGTCCTTCTTCTGCTAGAACGGAACTCTCCATCCTTAAGCCGGTTATTTGAAGATGCTCAAGAAGTAGAGGAAAACATTTGTGCTTCTCAAAGGATATGAGGTTGAGATTTCTTTGAAAATCTACAAGCACATGAGCAAGTAGAATGTCATTATACCTAAGATTTTGAGCAGGAGAATAATGAGGTTGGAACAGTTTTAGAACAACAACGAGTATGTGAGCTCTTTTTAGATTCAAATCTGAATTTTTCAACAGTTTCAGAGTACTCCAGA
>CBVK0100357253.1:0-12844 GCA_900067695.1 Picea abies
CCAAACCCTAAGAAAGAAGATTCAATCCCCAGTATGGTCGCCAATTCTATGGCTAGGGTAAATCACAACAGACATAAATGACTTCAGAAATCAACTCTCTTCTCAAGTATGCTATGAAAACAAATATGCTAGCAAGACAAGATAAAATGCATACCTCGTCTAGACGTTCAATGACGTCCACCGTTGAGCACTTGACCCAAAGCAATATACATGCAATTAGTTCTCAACAACCAAGCAAAGCAAGAATATGGTGATATTATATAATGTTATCACATTCAATATCATAATCCATTAATAAACAAGACAAATACGCCCATGGAATAATAATTCAATATATTTGCAAGATATCAATTGGACGAGAAAAGAGTATTTCTATTAATAAATGATCAACATAAGTGAAAATGTTACAAACTTCTGTGTCGACATGGTTCAGAACCGAGAAACTAATTTCCTTCTAGCTGGGCCTCCACCACTTCAATCCTCTACCAAAGGGAAGCTCATAAGAGAGAAACAATGAGGTTCTTAATCAATAAGGGAAGAGCTTGGGGGCTGGACACTGTGTTTAGACTTAAAGGACAAACGGATGTAGACTCAATATGAAGTAAATAATTCTTCCAGAGTAACTTTACTCTCAAAGTTGAGTTCTTTGTCTCTTTCCATAGCTCGGAATTGGCCCATTTATAGCCTTCAAAATGGAACTGAAGGGCCGAGTTGGAAGATTTCCAGTATATGGAAGGCCAATGATCATAGATCTCCTGTCATGACATGGAAACCTGACATTAATTTTCATTTTTTGGCACAAATCAAGATGTACATGGGTTGTAGTGGAGCAACCTGCGTATACACATGTTGTATAGTGTGCAAGATGCGTACATGTGGAAAAATATTTGTTTTTATCTATGGATCTTACAAACAAGAATGATAAGTCTGCATGGGGAAATGGAAAAAAGGCCTTCTGGGCAAGATTGCATAGGGTGAGGCAAATCTTGCTATAACGAGGTGGTATCAAAACTTATGCATAAGTGAGCTCAATTCACGGAATAACACATAAAATGTGATTGATAAACCGATCCATATGATCATCTCTATATAACCCAAAGTATAACTAACTGCCAAGAAAAATGAAGACATAGTAAAATTTTATCACAAGATGCATTTTCAGGCTTCCTTCTTTTCTACCTTAACTTGTGCACCAATCAATTGAGTAAGGATCATCTTTGGTCTGTCGAATTTACCAATCAACTTCCCGAGTCGACCTTTGACTATTGCCTAAATATCTCTAGAAGATCCATAGATGTGATGAACTCAGTTTTCCAACACCTCCCTGTAAGCACAACCCTCTAGAGATTCATGAGGTGAAATTATCTCTATACACCCACTTGTAATTGTAACATCTTGAAGCCCAAGCATAACACAAAGTTTCACATCATTAGATTCTATCTATGGCTTTGCAAGGATATCATCTATCTAATAATGTTTCTTGGAATAAACAAGAGACACTAATCTCTCTAATATCAATCGTCTCAAATAATGGCCATGACACTCCACATGCTTCATTTTACTATGAGGTACATGGTTTTCAACTACTTGTATTGCACTTTTCTTGTCATGACACACTACATCGACTCCTCGAAGGGGAATCCAAGATCACCCATTGGGTTGCAACTCCACATAAGTTTTGTGCCAATATTTACTACACCTATATATTCACCATCCATGGTTGACATGGAAACAACCTTTTGCTTCTCCATCCAAGATCAAACACATATCCCAAGGTAGAATTCATGTCATCTCCATCTCCATCTTGATCCAAGTTAGTATAATTGACCAATTGGTTCACATTATTGTTGAAATACTTTATACCAACCTGATATGCACCCTTGATATAATGAACAATCCTCTTTGTGGCCTTCAAGTGGTTGTCTGCTAGATCTTGCATGAACCTAGAGACCACACTAATAGTAAAATATATATCATGTTGACTATGAGTCAAATAAATGAGGATGCCAACATGACGTCTGTAAAGAGTAGCATCAAATTTTGAATAATCACACTCCTTAATCAACTTCACTTCCTGTTGATATGGTGTAACACACTGCTTGTTGTAGTCTCAAGAATTAGGGAGAGAGACATTCAAGAAGAGACAACAATATAACAAGAACATCGAGACACACATGTAACTCAAGAAAGAAGGAGAGATTTGTGGGAGGATATCCAACCGAGTTTATATTCCTTCTTAATGAGTATTTATACATAGGAAGTATAGTTGGGGAAGTTATACCCGCTCCAACTAATCATTAGTTAAGTATCTTTGTCCTTTATTACACATAGAATTTACTTGGTTTACATTATACTCATGATAATATCTAATGTCTAATAATACATATGTATGATGACAACTAGGGCCTAAAAGGTCTTGTCAACATCTCCCCCACACTCAAATCCTTGCTTGTCTCGAGCAAGCGTGCACTAATGTCTGGGGTCTTTGCTGCTACAAAAGTATCCTCATTGTGTACCACCCATGCATACTAGTCTGCATAGGTAACTCAACCGCAACAACCGCCAGCTGGATAGGGTGATACAGATATACAAGGTTTATTGTGACTAGTCTCCATTGTATCTGAGTGAATATATATTATAGGTCCCATCTCCTCGATCTCCATGTTTTGATTCCCTCTATCAACTATGATTTCTTCCGGGGCCATCGAAGCTAAGGCTAGTACCAAGTCGTTCGTTTAATTTAGACCTAGACTTCAGGCTGTCGTTCCTAGAGGATTTATTATATGGGATCAATGAGGGTCTGTTCCATCAGACACTTCTCTTCTTTCATGGTCATAACGCAAGAACTGTTCTACAACTTTTATAATAGGGGGTTCAGTCAATCCAATTATTCTTCTGTCATCATCTTTTCCTTTCAGGTCTGGTGCGTGTGTCTGTTAATTTATGTCTCTTTCTCAAATGTCTTCAATCACTGGCATGTGCTGCGCTGTTGCTTTATTGCTCTTCGAAATTTCAAAAAATGTATGGAGTCTTTCCTTTTTACATTACATGAAGGAGGATAGACCATGACTCTAGAATCTACATGATCATGACTTGAATACTTGACTTATGACATAACTCAAAATATGTTTTGCTAGTACTGGAATTTTACAAAATCAATTGAGTATTGTCTACCAGCTGTCGACTGACGTTGATGAAGCACCGATCTCATCGGCTAGAAACTTACTTTCATTACAATGGTGGAGAGGATCGCCTACCTTCAAAGAATATGCACGTTTACCCCCCTCCTTTAAATTCCATTTTTTACTTAGATTTTTCATTAAATCTTGAGTCACTTGGAAAATATTTCATTTTTTAATTTTTCACTTCAAAGACTAGCTTAACTATGAGTTGAGTCGACTTGACTCGGACTTGACCGAATTACAATATGTCGACTAAGACTTCGACCGACTTGAGTACAAACTCTACTAGACTATGTCTTGACTATTTCCTTCATGTAACTCTTTTATACAAATGACTCCATACACTTTTTGATGACTCCATATATATTGCATTTCAAATACAAAATACTAAGTGATAATGATTTCATATCACGATGTGATCTTAAATCTCCACCCGCCCACTGTAGATTTGATGCTGTAAATAAATTTTTGAAGTCGATTTCGAGTAACTCCACAACTTGTGCAGTTGATTATTCATTGATGTTGAGTCCGAGGCATTGTAAAGTTGATGTATTTTACAACTTCTAAGTGACTAACACATCATTTTATGGAATCTTCAACATAATCACTCAACATCTTGATAAGTGACTAACACTTCATTTTATGGAATCTTCAACATAATTACTCAACATCTTGAAAATGGAAACTGCATTAACTTCCATAATGGAAAATGGAAAATGTAATTTCTCTGTATTTGCAAATTAGGATAGCCTGAACGACCCAAAGGAGTAATTCTCTCATTAATGTCTTTTATGACTCTATTTTGTATCAATTGACTGGTCGATGGCAACAATCGATTTCCACAATCCAGCGGACCACCATGTGCATGGAAGTCGATCTCTTTAGTCGGTCGATGTGGCTGTCAATATAGTTGAGTCTCTCCATCCGTCAACTATCCCAACGCTTGATATCTTCAATCTGCTAGAACTTCAGGTCAATATTTCTTTCAAACAACAACTTCTACAGGTCGATATATTTTCCAAGCAAGCAATTCGCCAGGTCGACATCACCATAAAACCTTATTTTTATAGCTTCTCGTATAGATGAACCATGTATATCCGTGTCTCTATTGTATTATGTATCTTTTGTGTTTTATTTCCGCATATGTTTTTATTTTATTGCTATGCGATCCTCTTTTTTCTAACAGAAAGGTCATCCAACAAGACAATCTAAAACCAGAGTTTTTAAAGGTTGATTTGGCATATTTGAAAGAATTTCTTAAAAGGGAAATGGATCAAAATATAGAACAATTACAAAATTCCATGGACATCATGCTTTTACATACCACAGATGAGAGGTTCCCTAAAGGTTTTATTGTGACACAAGGAAACCATGACAATGGGGAGAACAAAATTGTTGAACTCCGATCACATATGGGGATGATTTTAACAAATGTGGAGAACATGAATATTGAGTCCCATAATCATTATTATTCATCACTCCAAGATCCGCATCATTGGTAGTTCAAATTGGCACCAAGCAACTACTTAATTCCCAATATTGATATGAGGAAATTCGATTGTAAAGATCCTATAACATGGATACTATAGATGGAGCAATTCTTTGATCTACACCAAGTGCCAACTTTACGAAATGTAATTCTCGCATCCTTGTATTTAGAACTTGGTCAAGTTGTCTAGTACTAATGGATTTATGAACAAAAAAAGGATCATATTGTCTCTTCGTCCATTTTTAGCACATTATGGGGATATTAAGGGAAACACATTCTTTAGTCAATTGATAAATCTTTGACAAAGAGGTCCAATTACAAAACACATTCAACAATTCCAAAAACTAAGTCTCAGGGTAAATAACATTTCAGAGGATAATTTGTTGGATCTCTTTATGGGAACTTTAAAGGAGAGCATCCGACAAGAGGTGCGTCTCTTGTAACTTAAATCCATGGAGCATGCTTTCAGTTTGACAAGGAAAGTTGAAAGTAAAAATATGGCTACTAGAAGAGTGATCACTAACAACTATAGAGAGAACGCTGTTTCCTCTCTTAACCTCACTCAACTGACAAGGTTGACACCTCAACAAATGGATGAAAGAAGAGCAAAGGGACTATGTTTGAATTGTGACATAAAGTATAGTAAGGGGCATAAATACGGTGAGAAATAAATAAATTATTCTACATAGGCCGTGAAGAGGAAGAAAAGCAAGAATTGAAACAATCACAAGATCTTGAGCTAGAACAGACTACTCCAATAATATCTTGTCATGCATTGGTAGGAATTAATACTCCACAAACCCTCAAGATAGAAGGATATATCAAAAAGAAAAAGATAACAATGTTGATTAATTTTGGTAGTACCCATAACTTCATCAATTACAAATTAGCAAAAGATCTCAATTCTTTGTATATCCAGCACTAGAGTTCCAAGTAATGATTGCAAATGGAGGTACCATAAATTGTTAAGGGAAGTGCCATAGTATTAAACTCAATATGGGGGAGTATTTATTGGATAGTCCCATGATTGTCATCCAAATTGGTGGTG
Source organism: Picea abies (assembly GCA_900067695.1). Classification (NCBI taxonomy): domain Eukaryota; kingdom Viridiplantae; phylum Streptophyta; class Pinopsida; order Pinales; family Pinaceae; genus Picea; species Picea abies. The sequence continues at coordinate 5,720 of CBVK0100357253.1, forward strand.
TTGGTGGTGTATTAGGGGTGCAATGGTTAGAAACATTGGGAACAATGGCCGTTAATTTTCAAGATCTTTTCATGAGATTTTCCTCAGAAGGCAAAGAAATTGAGCTTAGAGGTATCCAAAGGAAATCCTTTAAAATTATAAGCTCTAATAGAGTGGAAAAATTACTCAAAAAGTGACACCATGGCATAATTACACAATTGAGATCAATAGATGTTCAAACTTCTACACCTTCTACTCCAACGAATCTCCAAAAAGTTATCAACAATAATTCCAAGGCATTTGGAGAGATGCCTAAGGGTCTTCCACCTGTTCAAGATCATGCCCATGTTATTCATCCACGACAAGGAAGTGTACATCCAATATTCCATGTTTCTTGCTTAAATAAGATAACCAATGGCAAGATCCCAGTGCAAACTATTTTATCAGAGATGAATGGAGAAGGGAAAATGATACTAGAACTAGAAAAAACCCTTGAAATAAGGATAAAAAAGCAGCAAAATCGAGCAATTACGGAGTACCTCTTCAAATGGAAGAACCTACCAGTTGAAGAGGCAACATGGGAAGATAATTTCTTCATGCATACACACCCGCAGTTGTCAAGTGTTGAGGACAACAATTGTTTGAAGGGGAGGGGCATGTTAATCTCTAAACAAAGCCCCATGCAAAGCCCGAGTTATGTATAAAACCCCTCATTGAATTATTACCTTTCTTGTTTTATATTTGTATGTAGGCTTTGAACCCCTTCATTGCACCCTTTCATTATAATTGTAACCCTTGTCTCTTATATATATACCAAGGAGACCTAGTCTCATGATCATCTTATTTAATCTCATATTGTATTATGAAGTGGATATTTGTAAAAGGAGGTTTATCCCTCGAAATGGACTATAATTATTGACTTTTTATCATTTTTAAGGTGTTGGATCATAACAGAGTATTTAATGTAATGTGGCCAAAATCATGGAATGGGGTCGACTTGGTAGTTGGTGGCTAATGAATAAGAACATTGAGTAGTTGGAGGTAATAAATATAAAAATGAGAGGTAGTTGGCATAAACCCCTAGGAATACTCATGAGAATACACACACACACACACACACACACACACACTAGTATCACTGTGTGAGATATGTTGAGGATTGTATTGTGCAAACATAACTAGTGAAGTGATTCCTTCCAAGGGGGGTAGTTGATGGCGTTACCCTACCTTAAGGGATTTCTCTATATTCTCATTGATTATTGGTGTGGATGCACTTGTTGTTATGAAGCTTAAGGATTTTAGCTTCTATCTTTTATCTACCAAAGTTTAAAACAACGGTATCAATGCTCTTTCTTGGGCCAAAAAAAAACTTCTTGTAGATTTTCAAGGGGAAAAATAGGGCTATGACATCTAGATCTATTTTTGATGTTTTTTTGTAGAATCTACATAAACAAGCTCTAGATCTATGTTCCTCTCTGGGAAAAATAGGGCTATGACATCCAGATCCATTTTTTATGCTTTTGTGTAGAATCTAAAGAAACAAGCTCTGGATCTATGTTCCTCTTGAAGAAATACCAAATTTTAACAAAAAAAAGTCATTCAAATCAAAGCTCATGAAGCGAAGAACTTTGAGGTTCTTTGGTGAATACTTTATAGAGGTAAGTGGTTTTGATTTAGGCTTCTACATTGCAATCCAATGACATGTAGGGGTGTGGCCCTCAGTTTTGTTGATACTTGGGTTGATTGTTGTCGAGTTGACATGCCTTGATTGGTCATTGTCTAGTAAGAGTTTTCAATTTCCTCATTAAATGTTTGAGTTGGGGTTTGATCATCAAGTGTTTTGTAAGCTTATTTTGAATGGGTGTTGGCTCATGATTGTTAAATTTGTATTGCCTCGTGATTTTGTTGGAGTATTGGACTACAACACTCGAATAAAATATACAATCTAATGGCAATCTAATGTAAAAGTCATGTTAATACAAGTTACTAATAAAAAGGTAGAGATAAGTTAATTAGATATTAGTAAATGAGATTGTTAGGTTGTACGGGTAACACACCTACCTAGCAAATGAAATCAAAGGGGATCAACCCTACTAGATCAAATGACTTATTACAATAAAAGTATATAATTGGCAGGAGTATGTTTCTGTCACGTCTCCAATCTTTCTTGTATGCTTAAAATTTAAACATGTTATCATAACAATATTTAACCTTGAACTTATGTCATGGAGGCCATCCCTGTTAAAAAAGTTATAACAACAAGAGCATTCAATTGATGAGAGAAAAATCCAATTAGAAGGGAATTGTCATATATAATTGAAATCAAAGCAAATTTTGTTACCAAAGAAGAAAGAAGATGCATGTAGTTGCCATATATAATTGACACCAAAGAGAACGTGCCATACAAACTCAGGTAAAGGAGTCTAGTTGAACGATGTTACCATCTAAGTGGAGCTTTCCCTACAATGGTATCAAAAGAAGGAACCAGTTCATGTTATTGGATAGTAAATCAAAAGGGAAATCAACCCATGATGTTAGAGCAAGTAGAAGAGGTATTTACCCATGCGCAAGACCAAACCTACGGTTTATACAAAAAATACACTAAAAGAGCATGATTTACATTCAAAAGGCGAAGGAAATCATAAAGGGTGGAGGGAAATGGCATACATTGAAACAATACTAGAAATTAGAAGCCCAAAAAATCATAGAACCCAATATGCAGCAAAAGCATATTTGTAGAAAAGTTTTGTGTGAGATAGTGCTCTTGTTTGCAAGAAAGACATATATTTTTATCACTGTGAAATTTTATTCTTTTCACCAACATTGATGCCCATAAGTGTGAACAAAAGAAATACATCCCATGAAGCATATATAAACATATCTACAAACACATATTTCAGTGATTGTTATAGTCCAAAAATGCCATATATGTGCACCCAAGACACCGACCCATCCATTTGCATACTTTGCCAAAAATATTGCCGAGGCTTTCTTCTATTTTTTTTTTTTGGATAGTGTACACACCCTGCTACACTAATAGCCTATGCACACACACATGTTGCATGCTAGTTAGCCCGCATATACACATGTGTTGCATGCTGGTTAGCTCGCGTTTACCTCCAAAAGTTGCAAAAAATATAAAATTGTGCGGAATTCAATGGAGTTTATGGGCTATGGAGGATTTCCTAACCATTTTACCATTGTAGGCCATCCCCAAACCAAATAACAATCTTTTTCTCATATAAAAAGAGGTATTGGGGAGTCATTTATAGACACGAACAAGAGAATAAGAAAACTCTGCCAAAATCCCTTCCCTTTCATTGCCCAAGGTTTGCATCTTGCTTTGAGTTTTAGCCCCATCTTTCCTCTCCAACCATTCTCCCTATGCAACCCGTCCTCCTTCCCTTGATGGTATGTTGGTTGTGAGAATCTAACGTGGGATTGATGCACTTGGAGCCACGACATAGGAGCTTGGACTTGGTTCATAGAGCGGTCGCGAGCAAAGGTTGTAACCTTTTTTTATCTTGAATTTGAATAAAAAAGATTATCTTTGTCCCAAAACCCTATGTTTACATGTTCTTATTAATTTAAGCATTTTTATCTATATTTAGGATTTTAAAGTGATTATTAGAGATTGTATATGTTTTCTCATTGTATTCCTAACCCCTTACATGACATCTTTGGGAGGAGATGTGTGATCTAGGAGGCAACAATGAGAGAAAGAGTTCTACACCAATCGTAAGGATTGAAAGTGCACTCATTAACCCTCTCTTTCATCTTTCTCTTATCACTTAGTTTAGATGGTTTTGGGGTAAATTAAAGGTAGATCAGTCTTTTAAGAGATTTATCACTTTGTCTATTCCTTAGATCCAGTTTAGGGGGATTTTCCCCATAGTAGTGATTACCTCAAAATTTGTATAGTTATTATTAAATATTTCTTCGAGCGTAGATAAAAGCCTTAATTTGTTGAATCAATTTTCCATTAAAACAAAGGTATTATAGAGGAAGCATAAATAATGATAAATATGAGCATAAAATGATACAATATAAGTAGAGAGGTATTAGTTTATATTTACTCAAAGTTCTCTCTTGAGTTCTCTTCAACACAAAATCTTGGAATCCAATGATTTATTTAAAATTGTGATGAAATTAGAGAGGTTCGATATATTTTAAATTTGAGAATATGCTTAGATATTCCATTGATTAGTTTATAGAGAGTGCACCCTTTGAGACAGTGAAACAAAAATTTACCCCTGTGAAATAAAAGATGCCACAAATGAAGACAACGACAAAAAATTGATTATGAATATTTTTCCTTAAGTGATTGAAATTCCAAAATAGAAGGGAATCAGACAAGGTTTAACTCAACATGGATTGTCGTTGTGATCATCCAACAAAGGGAAGGACACATTTCACATAGGCACACATAATATAAATAAAACTACAAGTATCCCAAGGCCAACCAAGGCCATCTCATTGGCTCTGCATATTGTAGAGGAATGAGTGGCTAGCATAGCCTGAACCGCTTCATCAGTTTTGGTGCAACTGATTCAGGAATTCAAGAATTACACTATTTTGGGATTTTATGAATTCAAAGGGTCTAGGAATTCAATATTTTAGATAGTTGCATTCTTTTAAGAGTTTATTAATTCAAGGAATTTGGGAATTCAACGAGTTCAAAACTTTGATAATACTACCCTTACGAGGGCAACGAAACAACATTGTAGATAATATAAATTTGTGCACCTGGTATTACTAGTGACTATGGAGTGCAACACAATCGACATCAATGAGAACATGCCATACAAACTCAAGTAAAGGAGTCTAATTGAAATTTTCTACCATGTGAGTGGATCCTTCCTTGCAATGGTATCAAAAGAAGGAACCAACACATTTCATTAGATAACAAATCAAATAGAAGAGGTATTTACCCATCTCCAAGACCAAACCTATTATTTATACAAAAACTGCAGTAGAAGAGCTTGATTTACATTTAGAGAGCGAAGGAAATCATAGAGAGTGGAGGGAAATGACATACATTCAAACGATATTAGAAATTAGAAGCCTGCGAAATCATAGAACACAATATGCGACAAAAGCCTATTTGCATAAGAGTTTTGTGTGAGATAGTGCTCTTGTCTACAAAAAAGACATAGATATTCTTATCCTTGTGATTTTTTCTTTTCTTTTCATCGGCATTGATGCCCATAATTATGACCAAAAGAAAGACAACCTGTGAAACATGTACAAAGATATCTACAAACACATCTTTCAACGATTACCCCAAAACTAGTGTACGTATCATTAAATATTTCTTTCAGTGTAGATTAATCCTTAATTTGTTGAATTAATGTTCCATTAAAACAAAGGTATTATAGAGGAACCATGAACAAAGATAAATGATAAGTCGATACATTAGAAGTATAAATATATTAGTTTCTATTTACTCAAAGTTCTCTCTTGAGTTCTCTTCAACACAAAGGCTCATAATGTGATGATTTATTCAAATTGTCATGAAATTAGAGAGGTTTGAGATATTTTAAATTTAAGAATGTGCTTAGATATTTTATTGATCAGATTATAAAGAGTGCACCCTTTGAGACAATGAAACAAATATTTACCCTGGCAAACTAAAAGAAGCCACATATAAAGATGACGGTAAAAAAACTGATCATGATTTTTTTTCCCTAAGCGATTGAAATTCCAAAATAGAAGGGAATCAAACAAGGTTTAACTCAACATGGGTTGTTGTCCAAGTGATTCAAGAATCCGAAAATTGCACTATTTTGGGAGTTTGAGAATTCAAAGAGTCCAAGAATTTGATAATTCAAACAATTGCATTCATTCAAGAGTTTGGGAATTTGAGGAATTTGGGAATTCAACAAATTCAAAAGTTCAAGAATACTACCCTTGTGAGGTTGATGAGACAACATTGCAAAGAATATAAATTTGTGCACCTTGTATTATTAGTGACCATGGAGTGCAAGACATGGCACTTCTGGCCTTCACAAACGTCCTTGAGTGTGGGATCCCCATCATACAAGATCTTCTACAACTTCTTCAACTATTTGAAGTATCACTTCTTGGCTACTTCAACTACACTTTCTTTGGCTTAAATTAATATAAATCTGAAAAAGAATTATGAACATAACTCCGCATGAAAGTCTTCAGAAAGGGACATTTTTATTTATGTGATCAGATGTTACAGAGATAAAATACCTATCCCAGTGGCTCTACTGATATTAAGATCTTATGCTAGGACTGCTCACTTTTGAAGAGATTATGGTCTTAGTCAAACCTGATAACCATGTGAAAGGGTAGGATTAGTTACACAAGCTTGAATCTTAGATGATCAAGAAAACTAAAAAAGAATGACATCGAGATTTAGACCAGAGGGAAGTTTAGAAGACTCAATATAATGAGCAAATACAAATTGTATGAATGCTAGAGGTCTAACACAAAAGGCATGTTGTAAGTTCTCAACTCCTAGACTCTCTCAAACACCCAAGCTCTCAAGAATCCTCTTCTAAATGCCCAAATGAGGAGGTAAGCCTTTATTTTATAGCTTTTGCAAAAGGTTACTAGTCAATGGCAACTTGTAAATGCCAAGACGAGAATCATTGTACAATATTAGCACATAGGGTAGACGAAAAAGACAGACACTCATGTCCCGTGGGTTTTTTGAGTCAGAAAGCGAGGACTACCACTTGTTATCTCATCCAATGAGGGTTGTTCCATGCATATATGCCATAAAGGGACCACTAAACTGTTTGGAAAGAAATATTTTCATAGTGGAGAATCTCTTTTTGGATGAATATGGGTAGTGGCCCCAACATGCTTCCACTCTCAAGGCTCCATGTGGTTGTCAAGTTTATGAAAGTCTTCATATAATAGATCATCTAGAAGATCTTCATATTCATATGTGAAATAAATGTCTCTATAGGCATATAAGTTTTCAAGATCATCAAACTCTTGCATCTCGATGTCTTAAATGATCAATAGTGCAACATATGGTTTGTTAGTAACAAATCCTCGTTGAAATGGAGAATCTTCAAGGACAATAGATCCCATTGTTTTTGGGAAGTGACCAAGGAAGTATAGTGTCCCCAAGGCCGAGCCCCGTTGTAAACCATGTTTGGAAAGGAA
>CBVK0100357254.1:0-12844 GCA_900067695.1 Picea abies
TACTCCTTCATTGAAATCCATGCCTTGTATAGATTGGTGCACATGCCTTTTCCCCGTGCATTGGGAAATTTCAATTTTTAAATAAAAAACTCGGTAGATTGAATGATGTGACCATTTGGGCCAAACAATTGGCGGAGGGTTAATTAGGATGTTGGTTCCTATAGATTTGGGGTTTGAATGACCTCGACCCCTTTTTGGTGTGAATTTGTTTGACTGTTTAGTTTGGAGGACCGACTGTCGGAAAAGGTGTTGGTCAGTTGGTAGCTTTCGCAAGCTCCACCATATACATATATGTTTGTAGCATTGAATCTTGTCGCCGAATCTAGTGAAGGCCAGTCTAGTGGCTAGACCTTATTTTTTATTTTGTTGTATTCAGACCCAACCCTCATTAGGAAAATTGTGGGTGCCATGTGGCACCTCCTTATTGGTCCACATGGAATCTCCCTATTGGTTTCCCGATAAACAGTCAGTTTCCCATGTGGCGTTGATGCCACTCTTCCACTGTCTTCCGGCACCTCCTTATTGGTCCACATGGAATCTCCCTATTGGTTTCCCGATAAACAGTCAGTTTCCCATGTGGCGTTGATGCCACTCTTCCACTGTCTTCCATGTCCTCATCTTTCCACATGACCTGTCGGGTGACTATACAAACTGCCACATGGAACATTTTCATTGGTCCATGGACTAACCATAAAATTCCAAAATTAGGTGACACCTGGTATCCTCTGGTGTTTTGAGGTCATCATGATGACATAATGTTGACATCATCATGACATGTGTCATCCTATGCATGTGCCATGTACCCTGTATGGATGCTGATGACATCCATACCGATGCTGACGTCAATAGTACGGATGATGACTCACCCCTACGACATCCATACCGATGCTGACGTCAATAGTACGGATGATGACTCACCCCTACTAACTAGGCTAAGTTGACTAAAACTTTGACCGTGAATATATTTCGATCGGTAACTCTGTTTGACGAGTTGCTTACACCGTTGGAAATATTGCAATGTGATCTTTTCAATGATGCCAATTTCACTGAGTTTGGAGGAATTTGAATTTTTTCCCTTTCTTTGTCTGTTGAGACCATTCCAAACTTCTTGAGGTGCTTCTGTGAGTTCCAAGTTATCCTTAGTCTTGTTTGGATCCTTTTTGGATCACTAGGTGGCCTTTCCCAACACTTGAGACTAAGGACAAGAGGGAAATCCTAGTCTAAGGTGGTATCTTTAAGGTCAATATAGCTATATCATGTAGAAATGGGAGGTCAATTAGGTTATATTGATTATGAATTATTAACCAAACAAGCAACTTTTCCTAAAGGTATGGAAATTGAAGTATGCAAAGTGTTTTCTTGATTAACAATAATATAACACAAGTTTGTCGAGTGAATTAACATTAACCATTATCTTTGATTAGAGTGATATAATTTATTGATCAAATCAAATGATAAAGTGAAATGTGAATCACCAGAATAAGAGCTCAATTATACCATATTTAAAATAGGCGTATAAACCATTGGAAGCCATGAAATGTTATCACCATAAAACTACGATGTAAAATTCTATATTTGTTGATTCTTAGGTGTGTTTCACATGTGATATAAGTTCTATCATTATAACACAACAATGAAAATGTAAATATAAAATCCATCCTTCGAATGTATAAATCAACAAGATTCAAAGTATGAACATATTTCACAGGAATTATATTCTTTATTGCTATGTAATTTCTATATTTCTTAGTTGTTCTCAAGTATGTGGAAGATATTATAGGATTCACATCAAAATGATGGTATTGAGATGCAATATATTAATAGAAAGACCAGATTAAAATGGGATTTGTGTCACTGTTTAGATCACCATGAACCATAAGTTTACAAAATATTTACAATGCAAATTTAGTGTTAATGAGTTATATATTTCATGTATAGTGCCAATGAGATCATTATTAAATCTTAACATTCAACATCATGTGAATTAGGACACTTAGAACAATGTTTAGATGTGTTAACCCCTTGATCAAATGTGCTTATGGAACCCTTAATTACGCATGATTTACACGAACAATAGAATTTAACATGTGAAAGTTGTTTTTTCTTGGTATGTGATTACCATAAAAAAGTCTCAACCATGAAAATATTCAACCAAATTATATCAAATTTAAGTGAGATATCAAGCTTTAAAAAAACCAATGATTATTGCAACATCATATTTTACTTTGTTTTCTTTAAATCGAAACTTAAAACATAGATGATTTCTAGAAATATTAGGGTGAGTCATTGGATCCTTTAAGAATGCCATCGAGAGGTTTATTACATTGATTTTCTATTTTTATTTTATTGGAACACGAATTGTGTGAAACATTGAAAAAGTAGGTGCAAAACATTTAAATGACACTTAAAACCCTTGATAAACCAACCAAAATTATTTGCACTCAATGTGAATCATTGAAGAATTATAACATCAATTTACTTTGTATGATACAATAGAGCACTAAACAAGTAAAACACTAAGAATATAAAATGCCAACTTATCAAAACCAATCCTCAAACCTTCATCAAATTAATAACCAACAAATAATATTGCAGCATGTGTAAATCGTTGAGACTTGTAAGAAAAGTGTTAGGTGTTTATTTGCATCGATTTACAATATGTGGTTTATTAGAGAACACATTAAATGAAACATTCCAAAGATTAGGTGCCAAACACTGTAAACCATCTCTCAAACCATCAATTGTAGATTCCAACACATAATAAATCATGAATATATCCAAACCATGATATTGTTATCCTTTAAGAAAAATGGTTTGGTCTATTATTTTTGTTTCCATTAGATCAAAATATATATATAAATTTAAATATTTGATCCCATCAATGTGCAAATGTATTTGTGATTAAACATGAAAGATAAATAATTTGTAAGAAATAGTCAAGTATAAACTAGATCGCTAATGTACCCAACCCTAAGTTGGGTCATGTTACTTCTAGAAGGAATTAGTATAAATAAGAGGAGGAGTCATAAGAATTTTTTTCTTGAGAATTATTGTAATAGATCACTTCTCTATTAGAGGTTTCCCCCTCGAAAAGGTAAGTGAACATTGTTTCCTATCAAGAAAGGCATTATTTTAGTGATGTGTTTTCATCTATTGTGTTGTTCCATTGTTATTCTTTGCAATATTTCCGTTTTTGGATATTATAATAGATTTTCTACCTTGAATTTCCTCTCTCCTCTAGGGATTCCAACATATGTTGGATAGGAAATCTCTTTGTTAGGACCTTAGGAATACTACAACTGCAACACAAATTCGCCCAATAGAAAAACGTGTGCTTCACTTGATGAATTTCAAATAGAATGTTCCTCACGAGATTTCAACCTGTTTATCCATAACATTTTATCTCCAAAACGTTGCCAAACATGCCCAAAATAGTTTCCTTCAATCTTCCGCAATCAAAACTCCTTTATTTTCTAGAAAACTCCATGTAAAAATAGCTCCCCATGCGAAAAAAAGTGAATATGTCATTCTAGTCTCCTACTCATATGAATTTCCTTTCTTTCTCTCACTTTCTTGACTTGCACTTTTCCCCAATCTGATTGTACACATCTCCCATTCTCTCAATAACTATCGGGTGTGACTTATTATACCCACCCACGTACATGAATTTAATGATTGGGCTCTAAACACACAACAAATAATGGAAGGTTCATGGTAATCACAATTTAGAAATAAATGGGTTTGGGTTTAATAGACATGGGTAAAATCTCCCCCTTGGACCCCTTTCCTGTATTATGTAAGCTTATCCTCCAAATCTGTGTTCATGTCCATTTCCATTTGGTGATACAATTTATTCGTTATATTCAATTTGCATCATTTACATATTAGATCGCTTGTCCCTCATACATACATTACATTTTTAATATACATCGTTATTTTGAGGTTTGAAAATTGAGATGTTACCTTCCCCTCCCCCTACAAACTACATTTTCCTTGGAGCACAAAACCATGCAATTTACACATTCACGTATATAAAAATATTACATTAGAATACTTGATAATTTCACAACTTAGTGACTCATGAAACAATTCCAACCAATAATTATGTTTTCCCCTAAAACGACACATCAATTGGATAGGAAATCTCATAGTTTTGTCTCTAGGAACTCCAACTACCAAAATGGATTCTTTATTCACTTATGTACAAATGTACATTTAGTTTTCTTCAAGATTTGAAAATATTTTTTTAGGTATGCTTCCCGCATGGCTTCCTATTGCTTCCACATAGTGTCTTCAAGACCATAGCAAGTACATTGAACCTTTACCAAGATGATGAACTTGTTCCTGAGCACTTTGAATATAGTCAAGTATGCACACAAATTCCACCCATAAATCCCCTTCATGTTCCATCTAGATCACATTTCAGTCAATCACATGATTAGGATCAGGTACATACTTTTTTAATAAAGAAACATGGAACACATTATCAATTCTCATGGATGCAAGTAATGCTAGAATGTATGCAATTATCCCTATCTTTTATAAAACTTCAAAAGGACCACAATATCTCACTACCAATTTTTGGAAACTTCTGAGTTTCAACGAGCTTCTCGTGCATTTAACTTTTAAAAGAACATGATATCGCACTTTGAATTATCCATGTGTTATTATTTTATTGGAATAACTCTTTTTTCTATCCTGTGCATCTTTCAAATTATTCCCAATCTTTACTATTTGTTCTTCAATTTGCTTTAACAATTATAGTCCAATTATGGATTTGTCTGTCAGGTTATCCCAACTTACTTTTGTGTTTAATTTTATGCCATATAATGCTTCAAACAGGCTCAAATTCAATGAATCTTGGTAGATATTATTATAATAAAACTCAACTAAATGGATATAGTCCTGCCACCTAGAAGGCTTGTCCATTACATAAATTCCCAACATATCTTCAATTATCTGATCAATTCTCTTTGGATTCCCATATGAATCTAGGTGATATTTTGTACTAAATTTAAATTGGTCCCAAATACTTTAAATAACCCCTTCCAAAAATTGGAAGTGAACTCGAGATCTCAGTCTAAAACTATTTCCTTAGGAACACCATGTATCCTACCAATTTCTCTTAGATAATTTTTTGCAATATTGGATTCCTTATGAATTACTTTTACAAGAATGAAATGTGAAACCTTTGTAATCATTTCCACCACTACAATGATGGAATCATGCTTCATTGTTTTCCTTGAAAATTCGGTATAATGAAATCTATAGTAAAAATTTTCCATTTCCATTCAAGAATGGGAAATGGATACAACAATCCTTCCAGATGTTTTTGCTTAGCCTTTTCTTTCTCACATTCCATGCATATGTATGACACATTGTTCATCTCCTTTAAAACTAGATTTCTTAATTCCCAAGAATTGGGAACCTAAACTCTTCTCCAGGGTAAGAGAATTTCATCCTCTTCTAGCTAATAATTGTATGACACATTGTGCATCTCCTTTAAAACTAGATTTCTCAATTCCCAAGAATTGGGAACCTAAAATCTTCTCCAGAGTAAGAGGATTTCATCCTCTTCTAGCTAATAATTGTTATATTTTTGTTGTACATTATTCTATTGTAATCTTTCTTTAACTTGCACATAATGTTGGTTTGTTGTTACAACCTATAGAGTTCAATCTTTTAGATTTGTCTTATACATACTAATGGTTTCAACATGCATTGTATGTACCCTTCTTCTGATTTCTTTAACCACGTTTTTATATTTTCCATTTATGTGATTTATTTCAAATTCATATTCACTAAGAAATTGAAGCCATCTAGTTTGTATGGAATTTAGTGTTTGCTATTCAAACATATATTTCAAACCACTATGGTCTATCATTAATTCAAATTTTTTTCCCATGAGGTATTTTCTTCACATTCGTAAGGTATGTAGTATGGCTTCCAACTTTAATTCATGTGTGGCATAATTTATTTCATGCTCCTTCAATTTTTTTGACTCATAAGAAATTACATGTCCATTTTTCATAAGGAATCCACTGAGCCCTTCCTTGTATGCATTGATGCACACAATAAAATCCTCATCTTGATCTACAACTTTTAATATAGGTTAACTAGTTAATAAATCCTTTAAGCATTGAAAATTTTCTTCATGCTTGGGACTCCATTCAAATTTTACTCCTTTCTTTTGTAAATATTTTATTGGGTGTGAAATATTGGATAATCTCATAATGAATCTCCTATAATAACGATCTAGACCCATAAATGATCTAACCTATGAAATGTTTTTTGGTGTTGACCAACTTCTGATTGTTTAAATTTTCTCTGGGTCCACTGCTATGCCATCTTCGGAAACAATGTGGCCCAAATAATGGATCTTATTTTGATAAAACATGCATTTACCCAATTTGACATGCAACTGGTGCTCTCTCAATACTTGTAAATCCATCCTCAAATGTTTCTCATGCTCCTCCTCCATCATGGAATATACGGTAATATCATCCAAGAATACAATGAGAAAAATGTCCAGGAAATATTTGAACACCCCATTCATTAGACACATAAATGTAGCTGGTACATTTGTCAACCCAAAAGGAATAACCACAAATTCATAGTGTCTATACCTTTTCTGAAATGTTGTTTTGATAGTGTATTTGTATATGGTTCTCACTTGATGATATCATGACCTGAAGCCAATCTTGGATAATATCTTCACTCCTTTCAACTAATAAAAAATATGATCAATCATTGGCAAAGTATATTTTTCTTGACTGTAACATTGTTTAGATGTCTGAATCCAATACATAACCTTTGAGTTCCATCTTCTTTCTTGACAAAAGTAACTTGGGAACCCAAGGAAAAACACTTTTTTGTCTGTACCCTTTCTTTAAAAACTCTTCTAGCTACATTTTCAACTCTTTTAGATATGGCGTGCGCATTCTATAGAGATTTTTGGAGACTAGGGAAGCTCCAAGCATTAAATCAATAGAGAAATTTATATCCCTCTTTCATGGAAATCCTAGAAACTCCCAAAACACATATTCATATTCTTTCAAGACTTGTATCATTTTCCATCATTGGATCTTCCATATGGGATGCATATATCTGGCACCCTTTTCTAAAACTTCTAAATTTGAGTTGCAATGCTGAAATCTATCGGACATATATAAGCCTTGGAATACCTTGCATTGTCCTTGAATTTATTTCCTCATAAATACATGTGAAAACCTTGTTATAATAATCTAAGACAACACAATGTTTTTTTAGCCAATCCATATATACCAATCAAGCAATCATAAGACCCAAGTGGTATGATGTTCAAACCTTCCTTAGTTTTAATTCCATTCATGTTTATAGGGAATTATTTAACAAGATCATTAATTCTTCTCTTAGTTCCAATAGCTAGATGAACTAAAGAAGACTTTTCATGCTTACATTTATTCAATTTAAATATTTAAAATATATTTGGATATAAACAACTATGAATAGCTCCAGAATCAATCAAAATAGCAATGGGTTGATTATCAATCTTACCTTCCACTTCAATCATGTGGGATTGATAGTATGCTTGTATATTGTCCAAGGTTGCATATATTCTTTTCATTCTTTTGCCCACATCCTCTATTGTCTCCTCTTGCTTGATGCTATGCATAGTCTTCATTTTATCTACTCAACAATGAATATATTTATAAATGTGATCTCCTTCACATCCCCAACACTTTATGTGATGTTCTCTTGGCCTATTTCACAAGGAAACTATCATTTTATGATCTCCTTGAGATGGTTACCCTTGATGATATGATTGAGATCTATTCCTTATGAAATGTGGCTTCAATCCTTTCTTCCTTTGATCCATATTTCCTTTATTCTTATCATCCCAAGTGTTTTGGAAAGTTGGCCTTCCTTTGTTATGATAATAAAAATACTTATCCTTTCTTCTGGATTCTTCTAAACTCTCGGGCTCATCAAACTGAATTTTATTCTTGTAAAAGGATGGAAGTCCACTCAGGATTAATTTCTTCCAATTAATCCTCTTGTCATCAAGGTGCTTAACCTTCTTCAACATATCCCACCACATAGATTCATTTCCTTGAAGATGGTATGATGTAATTCAAGCTTCTACATTTTATGAGTAATCATGCAACTATAAATATTTCATCATTCCCAACAACCATTATTCTACATCTTCTCCTTTTTTGTTCTCTCCATCAAATGATGGTGGCTTTATTTTCCTCAACCTCACTTGCAATCTATCTGACCCATGTCTCCTCTTTTGTTGTATAATAGGATATAGACTTGGGTTGTTTTCTGACCTTGAATTTGCATATTATATTCTGGTCAAGAACCTTGTGTAATGGAGATGTTGATGCCTTCTAACACTCCTTGATTTTTTGTATCCTCCATGATCATCTTTCTTATCATGAGATCTAAATGCTTCTACTTTCCTTTCACTAGCTTCCTGATTTGTGCCCGAATCTGTATTGACTTTATTCTAAAAAATACTCAATATTTATAGTATCTCATATTGATCTTTCATAACCCTTTCATTCTTGTAATTATAGATTTGCACTTCTCTATGCATGTTTCTCATAGTTATAAGCTCCTTCTTATTTCTTCTTTCATTAGAATCTGTCTCATCATTACCCATGTTGACATTCATATCTCTCATCTCTTATTTGTGGTTATAATAACCTTGTGAATACCCCATATATCTATTTATCATATAGGAATTAAAGTCTACTTTCATGTATCTCTTATTATACAAGAATGTGAGTGCAATAATTGTTGTTAGAATTAAACATATTGCAAAATATTTATTAATTAGATTACATGTTATTATTCACATCAGTTTATGAATAACACAATGCACCAACTCAAAATATGTTTCCTTAAACATATAATTCTCTAAAAAGGCTCTCCAATGTCTATTTTAATTCCTCATGCTTAGTTCTAAGAGAAATGCTACAACACTCACATGCTGCAATTTTCATTTTCTTACTACCACACCATTAATTTATTACTTTATGAGAAATTTTTGTCACCCAATTAAAAATTCTAAGTGGAAATATGCCTTATCCTTCTCAATACCTTTCTAGTGACTATTCATTTTCTCAAATCTGAGCTCCAAGTTGAAAGTTATGGTCAAAATAATTTGACTATTTTTTTCAATTTATCCTTGTATCCTATATGTGTCTTCTTCATCTTCCTGCACATTTTAACATACCTAGAATCCAAATTTGGATCCATGGTTGTATTATATGGTTGATAATATTTCCATATACTTCTCATGTTCTTCAAACAAATTTCCAAGCAAGGATATATTCCCTCTTCAAGTAGATGGGTGCCAAATTTTTACCTTAATTGTTTCAGTTGTAACTTTCTCATACGAGCTTTGTTTTGCACCTAGAGTAGCTTATTGGATATATATCTCTGATTTATTTTATTTAATATACAAATACAGAGTGTAACACATGTACACTCTATTCTCATGGGTTTTTATTGCCTAAAAATATCATTTAGGCCCTCAAAATCACTCTACCGGTTAATGACCTTCAAAAGTATGAAATTTTCATAGAACTTTGACTATTTTATCATTATAAAAAACTTTTAATATGAGTCATCGATATCCAAATAAGGTGTAATATGATTCATTGATCCGATAAACCTTTCCAAACCCCATATTTCAATTTCCACAATTTATCGACATCTATAATAAATCTGGATCATTGATCCAAGCTCCATTGGTGATCAACGATCAACATTTTCCTTTGGATGCAGATAACACTTTTCCAAATCTTTCAAATTGACCATCATTGATTTTCATTGGTGGATGAAATAATTAATCGATTTTTCCAACCCGACCATTGGCATCCATTCATCATCTATTCTTGTTGGATGATGAAAACACTTCAATAATTCGGTTGACCCAACCATTGGCTATCAAATGTTTCTTGATTGACATGGAAACTATGTTGATGTGGCATGAAACGTGGATGTGGTTTACGGTATTTTGTTTTCTAATTATTTTCCATGTAATTAAATTTTAATTGTGTATATTGAAGATGCACATGAGTTATTTTTTTAGTCAGTTCTGTAATTGCACCTTATATGGTTGTTAATATAAATATAGTAGAGAATTCATATAATTTCTTGTTCTTTTATTTATACGATTAAATTCATAATGTTCTAGTTGTTATCAAGGCAGTTTTGGTGCTATATATATCAATATGATTAGTTTTGTGTATTGTAATGATTATTGGAATTTATTTGATACAGAAAATAAAAATTGTGATATTAAAATGAATATGTATGGAAGAATTTGATTATTGACATTTAATTCAGATTACTTATATGTATAACCATACCTACAAATCAATAATCTATTTTCCATATTTTTGAAACCATTAGATTGTTTGCTTTACATCAATTTGTATAGGTTTATTCCTTGAAATGTCCATATATTTGATATATATTAGAAGTGTTGGTTTAAATAAAAACTATAATAATCCCTATGTTCTATTGTATGGCGTTTTGATCATTTTTGCTGAGTTATCGACACTAGTTTGGTTTATTTAAATTGGTGGTTGGTTCTGAAATTTTTAGTTTTCAATTAGAATTCGAAAGTACCCTATTGTTTCAGATCATGATTTCGTTGATGGCTTAATATCATAAGTTTAATGGATTTATGAATACACTCACTATGCATCTCTACAATCCATTTTGTTTACTGCAATTTTTAAAATTCAATAGAAACTCGAAACCATCTGGGGCACAAACAATCATGTGTTGGTTTATGACTTAAACCTAAACCTACCACTAATGAGTAGCATGGAACTTGTAATTAATGATTTAGACATTTTGAGAACAAATCCATTGATAACGAATAATGGAAATCGACCCTTGCATGTTGATTGAGCCCTCCTTGTGTGTTCTTAAAAACTTAGACAATCAAATCTTTTGTCCCACAGTTCCTTGTAGATTTGTTATTCCACGAGGTTTTCTAACCTTGGGTATGCTTTATTTATTTTTTGATTGTTTAATTTGGGATGATTTCTTAACCCGACATTTGTGTCATCACGTTCAATACAACTTTACTTAAATCAATTGTCTTCCAGTTCGTAATTATGCCATCGTGCATGACCTATTAGTGTATCAAGACTTGGATCGTCGCCTTGACACAGGTCAACTAAAAACGCAATTCGAGGGACAGTTATAAGTTTGAATAGGAATTAACACTTTACATTTAGCCTTAGATAAGTTAACAACTAATTAAAGTAACTAATATAAGTAGAGTGGTGGTCATGATTATTGGCTTGTCACACTATTAACGATAATGAGTTTTGGTCACATATTACCAACATTAATTTCTCTAGTCGTCGTATACTTTGAGACTTATTTAATTTATGTGCCTGGAATGATATCGAAAGAATAATGAGGGGAAATTTTCTTTACAAGTTGATGGTATTTTTAAGAATACATAAATTTGAATGTGGGTCTTCCCTTGGTGCTCAGGCAACTGACACTTTTGGTTTTATTAATACTTAGAAAAACCTTAATCGAACTTCTATATGCATTTTAGACAAGCTAATATCTAATATAGGTGTAAAATAATAAAATTATTCATTAGTGATCTAGATTTGAAATTGGAAAAGAATGTGTAATGTTGATCTTATGATATTTTTTTTACTAGTACTCCTCGACGCTCAGGTTGAACAATAGTAAAATTATTCAACCTTGTGATAAATTGGTTGATTGTAGTTGGTAGTCTCAGTTGGATGATGGTATATGTTAGCACAAGAAGTCACCTCTGGATTAATGCAGAGGTAAGCCCGATACCCATCAGTTTTATGTCATAAGGAATAGTTTAAAAGCAGTTCAATGGATGCAGACTCAGTATGGTATCGTTCTAACTCAAAAAACTAGGTTGGCACGCATAGGCAATTGAGGTATTGATCTAACTTCAGTCAATAATTTTCAATATAGTGGTTATTAGGGGGGAAAAATTAAGGAGAATGAAATGGTTTGCTATGGACATCTGATCTTCCAACAGTCTAAGGAGGAAAAGATTCAAATACAAGATCCTCTTCAATTCAAAACTTTAAGAAATCGAAAACTCTACAAAAGTACAACAATCAAATATACATTACGATACAGTCACAACGACCTGACTTGATCATCCATGCTCGAGCTCTCAGCATCAGAGGGAAATGAGAACACAAGAAATTGGTTAAAAACTGGTTGTAATGTCATCGTGATCAAACCTCCATCAAAAAAACATAACTACCCTCGACTGGATCCTCCATGCTTGAGTGTTTTAACACAACAAAAGCTACATAGAGATGAAAGGAAACTAACTTTCATTAAACAAGAAGTCTCAAATACATATCATAACCAAAGAACTATAGGCCTTGTCAAAACTTTACAATCGGGATCGTAGCTCTACCATTGACCCTTAAAAAATATAAAAAATGAGTATATATACTCAAAGAAACTCGCCCCCTACATAAACGCACTCTAATCACAAAATTCAAGGTTCGACGTCTACCTCTTATTTTGTCAGGAAACACTTGCAATATTATGTCATACACAATATCGGATCGGTATGGGATTTGCAGGAAAATCTTCCCACAGAGGTACCATGGGATGACCGCTCCAGGACCTCCATGCCTTCCATTTATGGGGTGAAACAAGGTTTCAACTACCTCCCCCCATTTCTATTAACTGTCTGCATCGAGATCGAGAAGGCATCTATGTTGTGGGTGGGAATCCCTCCTACGGACTTAGAATTTAAGGGCTCTAATCATGCATGCAGAAAATGACCATTTCAAAGGCCTCTACTCTT
>CBVK0100357255.1:0-12844 GCA_900067695.1 Picea abies
GGGACCCTCGGGTGGGTCTTTAGGTGTGTTGGGTTCGTTTTAGATGAGTTTTAAGCACTTTTATTTTAGTTGTTTAGCGTATGGCCGTGAGGAAAAGTGACTGAAACGAGTGCTTGAAAGTAAATGCTTATAACACCATTCACATGTAAAGATGTAGCAATAAAAGTAAACAAATGCTTAAACCATCAATGTGACATTACATGAAATAACTTCAAAGAGAAATACCATATAACCATAAACCATGTAATGAAACTTGCCAAAGTAATAAAAGATAAACTTTGAATGCACTTTGGATGTTTAGAACATAAGCAAGTGAATTGGATGATGTAATGTGTGTTTGCAATAGTTTAAATGAGATAGTTTTAAAAGATAAGCATAAACATCAAACCATCACATTTAGACCATAGATAGAATGTCACAAGTACGTCAAATGAAAAACAATTAAACTCCAAACTTATGAAAGATTAAACCATTATCATTGTGCCCATAAGCAAATAATATATGTGAATGAAAAGAGTAGGCAGTGAGCAACAATGAGCAGAGCCAAACTATGCTGTGAACATCATCCAAGTGTGTGATGAGTGTGAGCAGTATACCATGAACATGTAAATTCTTTGACCACAGATTTGCAATGTATAGTATGCTAGAAGTCAAATGGAATTCTGGGTTAAAGAGTGTGTGAGGACTGTGTTTAATGACAGCAAAAGTATATGAACAGTTAGAGCATCAGAACCATAAATAGCAGCCTCCAAACTATTATCACATGTATCTAGAACATAAGCATTAAACCATGAGCAGCAGCAACTAATGTATATGTGCAATGAAAGTGCCAAAGGTGTGATAGTTTATGAGACTAAGATGTTTAGAACATTAGCACAAGTGTCAAGTTATCAAACACAACAAGACTACCTTAAGTGCATGCAAATGTATAAGCAAATTTAAACCATTAGCATATGTGAAATGACAAACTACTAACCAACTGTGTGTAGTGTGCAGCAATGAAGTCCAACAGGCTGTGAGTACAAGTGTTACCTCAACAGCAAGGCAGTGAGGGCTAACAGCAGGGTAAGGCCGTGAGCAAGAAGGGCTTTAGGCCGTGGGTGTTAGGTGCAAATAGGGCACTAGGCCGTGAGGTTTAGAGGCCTATGCAGTGAACTCTTGAAAATGTTATGTGTGGTAGCTTAACAGCCTTAAAATGAGTTAATTTTAGAGCACAAAATCAAGCTAACATAAAGACAATATCATATCTATATCAAAAGCACAACAATGTGAAAAACCCAAGAGGGCCGTGAGGTTAAGGTGCTCCAAAAACAGTGAGGCCGTGAGCAACCTAAGTGAGCTGAGCAGTGGGCTGAATAGTCTAGGCCGTGAGCCTCAAGGCTGTCCAAAAGTATTGCTTAGTGTATGATTATAAGATGTGCTAGAACCCTAACCAATACCACATATAAATTATGCCAAATTATCAATGAAATAGCTTGTTGAGAAACAATACACTTAACAAGTGAAAAACATTTAGAACCTCATCATCACATGCAAACTAAGATATGCTAAATAACTTCAAGAAATGATAGATCTAAAACATATAAACCAATGGAGCTATCTAACCATAAGCAATGATAGATAGGAGCATGTGAGAGATAAAGAAAAAGGAAACTAAAGTTGCAAGAGTAGATCTATCTAAGATGTATCAAATGATGAAAGCAAGATAAACTCTACAAGTGATTTCCTTAGAGCCAAGGCGATATTGGGGATGACTCCCCCAAGGTGCCGGCAAGTGAAACTATCACTACCAAGACAAACTTGCACAGAAAAGGGGGGCTTTGAGTCCAATCACTCGAGTGAATCCGAGGCGTTCTTGAATATGAACGAAGGACAAGCTGTTGGCCTACCCCTCAGGCAAGAACTATCATGATAGTGCTAGCAAGCATCATAGATTTATTTTATACAAAGAATGAAAGAATGATATAAGAATGCTATACAATCAGATCTAAGTGTTATATGAACAAATAATGGCTAGATCTAAGTTAGATTAACTTTATGAGCTCAAAACCCTAAGAAAAACTTCAGAAAATTATGGAAGAGCAAGAGAGATTAGGAGAGATGTTACCCAAGCTCAAGAAGAGCAAGCTTGGAGGCCTCCTAGGTGTTGTATGCAGTCAATACCTTCAATATATGACGCTGCCCTGCAAAATCAGCAAGCAAAAGCTTGCTGATATCACTGCAAAACACCAAGAAAAGTGATGGAAAATTTCTGTGTAAACACAGAAAATTTCCAGCCAACAAAATGATAGATAAAATATGTTTTTATGACCTTTCTAGAACTAATATATTAGCTGAAAACCAAGTGGAATGACAGCAGAAAAATGTATGGCAAAGGAAAGAGGTTTTGGAGTGTATGAGAGCCTCAAGGAAGGACTCCTCTTCGAATCTTCTCCCAAGTGAAACCCTTGATGTGACCTGCAAAAGCTTAGTGAAACATACACATCATAGAATAGATAGATATCTTAGACTAACCAAGAACGAAATACTTGCAAATCCTAGGTTGTCTAAAATGATCACAAGATAACAAGAATACTCAAAGTTACCTCACCCAAGCAAACTACTTTGAACTCAAGATCTAATCAATATGAGCATATGAACAAAAAGTAAACAACATTACCTCATGTGTATGGAGCAAGAAGAATACTCAAAAATGCACCATATATCCTCCAAAGCTTTTTCTTATTACCAAAATGATAGAGCAATGAGATGGATGGCAATGTGGCAATAGCAAGAAGATGGAATTGTGGAAAATTTCAGCATAATAGTGTTAGCAAAAGATTGGTGAGGAAAAGAGGTAAGGAGGGGTTGTATTTATACCCCAAGAGGCAAAGTGAAGGCACTTGGATGAACTTCAAGTGTCAAATCATAAGCAAAAGAGCAAATCTCAAGGCTAGGGTACACCATCTAGGGTTTGAAAGCTAGATCTATGGTGTAGAAAAATTAGAAGGTGTTGGGATCAAGCAAAGAGGTGTGAGAGGCCTTGGGATTGATGCCAAGGAAGGTGGGAGGTCCAAATAATTTTTTTTAAAAAATCATTTGTGGAGTTTCTAGAAGAGGGCGGGCGTAACTCCTTTTGGAGGGGCCCAAAAAATGGTCAAAATGAAGAAATGGAGGGGAATTAAAGTTTCTAGAAGAGGGGGGGGCGTAACTCCTCTTGGAGGGCCCAAAAAAAGTGTGAAAATGAAGAAATGGAGGGAAATTAATGAAAAAAAATGAGTGGAACCATCCTAGGAGGTGATGTGGGAGTCAAAGGGAGTCATAACTCATGAGAGGGGGCCCCAAATAAGTCATAACAACCTCCACCAATGAAAAACGTCACTTGCCCTAGGGGGCCATATTTTTTGAGTGTAGAAGGTGGGTAAGAGGTTAGAATAGGTTTAGAGTTAGGTTTTTGGTAAGGGTTAGGGTTTTGGTATGTCTAGGGGAGCGCTCCACATGTGTGGAGTGTCTCTTGAGGTTCCCAAAGCTAGATTTGGGGGATTTGGTTGTTAGTGGGTCGTTTTTCCCCTTAGGGCAAAAATTAGAAAGTGGAAAAAGTGAATTAAGAGGTTGAATTAAGTTGGGAAAAGGTTAGGATGGGTTTGGGTAGGTTAGGAGGGTCTAACTTGCTCATTGCCACCTTTACATCCACTCACTAACTCAAAATTACAATGTTTTATGACATTTTAATAATGTCATCTTAGCAATTAAAATTGTTGTTTTGCCCTAGACTGACTCTGAGTGGACTAAGACATAGTAAACTTAGTCCGACTGAGCTTAAACTTGGTCCATGGGTGTAGGGTGTGCTATTCCATTTCTTTTGAGCACAAATACCCCTATCAAAAGCCCAAAGATCCAGTTTTTACAATATAAGCTCAAAAAATAATTAATTAATTAAATTTTTTTAAATTTAATTAATTAAAAAAAACCTATCTAGACTCGATGAAATTCCGCGAAACTTTCTACACTGTCTGGCATGGTCATTTACAATAATCCTAAAAGGTTACCGAGTGAATGAGACCACCAGAGCGCCTTCCACCACTTTGGAGGAAGCCTGTGGAGGGAAAAACTCAAGGGGGAGGGAAAAACTCAAGGGAAGTCGGCCAGGAGCTTGTCTGGTCGACAACCTGAGGATAAAAAACCCTCGATGAAAGGAACTCCCCTGATGACAACATCCAAGGTACCTGACCTAACTATGACCCATGCAAACATTATTACATTATAGACCCACGCAGGGGTGCGGAAATTCCGTTTACAAAAATTTAAGTGCTGGGGTATATGATACCCAGTAGAACCATTTCTATCTTCAACATAGATAAATCCTTCATGGCAATGAGTTGACCCCTGTGCTGAATAGGCGGTCAACAGGAGGAATAATTGTTATCGTCCCCACCCAGGTTCAATTCCCACAAGTGACATGTTGAGCTCTTAACGAGTATATTATTGTAATGGCTTCGAGCCGACATTGTGCCCTGAAGATTCTAGGGTTTACCCTAGGTACCATCCTCGAAATGATGGGAAGTACTCAAGGGTTTTCCCCAGGCTTTGTAACCTGGAAAAAAAATGGCAATCTTTGATTGTTAAATGGATTGAAAGTTATGCAAGCCAATAAGGGCTACATAATAACCTCCTAACAGAGCCTTTTAAAAAAAATCTAGATATTGAGCAGACCTGGTTATCTAGACCAGACTTAACCCAATTTTGTAATCTATCTACCTTCAAAACCACAGACATGGGGACTGTAATATTGTTTAATTATCCTTTTCCAACTGAAATGAATAAACAAAATATAAAATTAAAAAATTAAAAATAAAATTATTAAAAAAGCAACAAAGAAAAACCATTCATGAATTTGGATACCATAGGTTTGGACATGACATACATAAAAATACATATAATATATGTAAGATATAAATATATAAAAATACGCTGGACAGTATATCCGAGAGATCAAGAAATCAACCCAGACTGAAGAAGATCCTCCTTGAAATTAACCCAAAATGAATAAAAGCAATGAACAATGAGGAGGATCCTCCTTGAGGCTTGAACTCAACCCATGATGATGGAAATAGGCCTACAACGAAGAAAACTGACCTTTAAATCACCCTTTAAACAAACTCTGCATAATTTTAATAAATTGCTGCTCAATCTTGCATGAGTGGTGTAAAAAGAGGTGTTAGATTCTTATTTATATGTTACCTTTTTACTTTTAGGCTTTGGTCCATTTTTCTGGTTTTTCCTTTTCTTTTAAGTTTTTCAAGGATACTGCTGGGATTTCCCTAGCAGCCATATTCAATACTTATCCTGGCCATATAGAGGCCATATCCATACAGGATACATATCTCAACCATATTCAGGCCATATCCAATCTCTATCCAGGCTGTATCCACACCAGATACGAATACAAAGGAATCCAGAGGAACGAGGGTGTATCAGATATCTTAGGAGTATAATCATGTAAAGCTTTCCAATCAATCCAAGCATACATGATACAACCAAATTCTGATAGCCACACAGATGAATACATTCTTCTTCCACAAATAAAGTGATATATACTTTACCAACTTCACACATATCAGAACTGTGGAAAATAGAGATAACTTGACAGAAAAGAGAACCAAGTTATGTTAATTAAATGCTTTACCTAATAAATGAAAATAGAACATATGTGTTTATTGGACTGCAAGCAGAGATTTATGTGAGGAAGGAACATAACGTTTTACACCTTTCCCAACAGGTTCTTTTGAACTCATCTGCCAACCAACTGCCCCTGCATAACACCCTACTGAAAATATTCTAAAGTAAATATCCAATCCAAGAGGAGCTTCACTACAAGATGATATGAATTAAACTAAGCAAGAAAAACGCTACTCCCACATATTACATTCATTTAGCTGATAACCTAGAAGGTTAAATGCCAGCAGAATACCAAATATACCTTGGTTATCAATTCACAAGTAACTACTCCCACAGCTGCATAGACTTTTCGTTCTGTAACTAGAAAAATGTATAGGTCCCACTTTCCTTAAGAACATGCCTAGAAGGATGTAGAATTGATTCAATCAGCCCAAATTTAGATGTCTAAACTTTCTCACAATGATGCCTTGGCATACTCTTATATCGGCTATTTTATGGCAGAACTGCTAATGACAAAAAGCCTCTGTAATTACTGTAAAAGCTAAATGAGAGTCCTACTCCATTGGTGTTCACTTGTTGACAGGGGAAAAAATCACAGGAATTCAGAGAGTTTAGGACTTGTTTAAATCATACTCGTGTCATCCACATTTTCAATTGCAATTGTGTATACACACATGTATGCTTTAAAGAAAAGAACAAAGATATCTTCTAAGCATACCTTGCCCAAGGATCCTTTTCATCCCACAAATCATTTGTCTCGAGGGCTAACTCTGAAGCTGCTACCCCTTCCTCGGTGAGCTCTACGGTATTGTCCTTGAGCTCTACAGTGTAATGCTGAAATAAAATAGCAGCTAAAATGATCTTAAATGTCATATCAAATGATAAGAACCATGTCAACATTCATCCTTTCAGAACGTTGGCACTACAAGTTTTAATTGGCACTTACATAATCCTGTACAAGAAACTCAGCAACTTGAGCAGCCACAGGATACCGTGCTGCATCTTTACTGGCCTGAAAAGGAAATGAAGTCACTAAATCATTCAGGGTAGCAATATTATTAACAGCTATGTTTCCTCCATTGTTACTAGTTATGCATTTAACCAGAAACACTTCCAAAGGTATTAAATAAAATATTTTGTATAAATTGAACAAGTAGAAAACAGCAAGACAAAAGACTTTACTTCACCACTTATAAGCAGTGGATTCCTGCCTTCATCTATTAGGACTGAATCAACCTCGTCCACAATAGCAAATTTGAAAGGCTTCGGCCTGATTCAAGTGTATCAAACAGTCATTAAGCAATCAAGCCACACTACACCGATGCACGGAGAACACAGACCACCATAAGATTTACCATCTCATAACAAGTTGCTCTTTACTTTCACAAAGGTTGTCACGGAGATAGTCAAACCCAAGTTCCTGCAGCAACATGGTAATTTTTTCAGATCACGTGAGCGCAACAGACAGGTAACTTCAGAATCAGGCAACCATTGAGAATGCCACAGAGCTAAATTGATAAAAAACAGAATATCATTAGAAGATAGCAACAAAGGAAATACAAAACCTACTGAGTTGTTTGAATATGTGATGTCGCATGCATAGTTAGCTCTTCTTTCCTCGGGACTCATGCCACTCTACAAATACAACTCACAAATTGTTAATGAAATGATGCAACATAGCTTCTATAATGGTGGTTTGACTCAAAATTTATAAGTAAAGATTAAAATTCACATGCAAAAGGATGGAAAGCAGATGACCTGGATAAGGCCTACAGAAATTCCCAGGAAGTGATGGATGCGCCCCATCCACTCAGCATCACGTTGTGCCAAGTAATCATTCACAGTCACAACTGTTTATAACAAATGAACATTAAAAAAATATGAAAATATAAACAAATCAACATAAACTTCACTTAATCATATCATTATCGTAATAATCAAGCTGTAGTCTACTGGGCTGTGGTATACTGGTTGAAACTTGAGACAGGTCGTCGCCATGCTAATGACCCAGGTTCAAACCCCAGAGGACATAGAACTCTGGATCGTAAGTTGGCCCAGTTTGACAATATTCATATGAAGCATTAGTTCAGAAAAAATCAAGTTATAAAAATTTAAAGCATAAATGGTGGTGCAATAAAAAACTGATACCACGGAGATTTACCCATAAGGATCAAAGGCTGTAATTCGTATTCCATTCTAATAAATAGATGGTGTTATTCAGATTACATTGAGTTCACATTTACCAGTTTGAAACTTTGGAAGTTATTAGAATTCAAGATCAAGAGCCATCCCTCCTTGTAAAAAGTCATATATAAAACACCACGAATGCACTGAGATTGCAACTGGATTCTTTTATTTGAAGATTGGATTCAAACAAACAGGCAGCTAAGAAATCACTAAAGAGACTCAGAGTTATGATCTTTATCTCTGTTTTTAATTTTCCAATCAATTGTAGATGATTTATGCTTAGCTTCATGCATTCAGGGCTTTGCAAACACTCAATATATATCATCAAGTAATTACTATGACCATATTAGACATTAACCAGCAGAACACATTGATAACAATTTCAGTTCAAAAAGTTATGGCATTTGAGGGAATTCAAAAGGAGGAAATGTCCTTGTTCACTTTTGAATTTTTAATGTTTTAACCTGATCTCTTTTCCAGCAGAACACATTGATAACAATTCCAGTTCAAAAAGTTACGGCATTTGAGTTGATCTAATTTGAGGGAATTCAAAAAGAGGAAATGCCCTTGTTCACTTTTGAATTTTTAATGTTTTAGCCTGATCTCTTTTTATTGATGCACAACAATCATCCCTGACTCAAAACAGAGGAACTAATAACCTATATAATCAGAAGAGTTCAGAATTTTTTAGCTCATTAAGTTACTAACTTAGAAAACCCTTTACCTTGCTAGAGTGGCATTCAATAAATCCCTCGATGTCTTCCAAAGGTTACTCCACATCATTCAACAACACAACCAGTGATATTGTGAAAGAGTGAATCAAGCATTTCTTTGGGGTGCAAAAAATGGTCTATTTTGTAAAGGGGCAACAAAAGAGTCTTATTCTATTTAACGGTTCAGACTAGGGACTAGGATCTAGTGTTTGAATACAAAAAGTTCTTACATTCCTTCCTTAAAAACAAAGAAAGCTTAAACAAAAAATGCTAAAAGCTGGGCACTTTCATTTCAAATTTAGCTTTTTGAAAGAATAAAATTAATGCTTGTAAAAGGAAAAATACAAGAATATCTATTTTATTATTATCCCCCATGTTTAAACATAGCATCAACTTTTTTGTTACAAGTACACAACGGAAATGAGGAATTTGGAGAGGTAAGTCTCTTGAATTCACTATCATTGCATTATATAATAACATGTATTTAAGTACAGAATTGTAATAAACTTGGACTATATAGCCAAGGTTCATGGGTGCGGCTGCAGGGACACCATTTTTTAAATCAAGCTGCCTGGAGGTACAGGGGAGGTGCATGCCTCATAGTTACCAAGTTCAAATTCAAATAAAATAAGGCACAATACAGAAAAAAAATGTATGGAAAAAATCCAGTGCAGAAAAAAATCAGGATTACACAACTAACTAATAGAAAAAATTGCCAAAAATTCATCAAAATTTTGGAAATTTGAGTTATGGTCTATTGGGTGAGACAGGGTGTCGCTACATTGATGACACAGATTCAAACCCTGGTGGGCATATAACCCTGCTATTATAACTTGAATGAGTTTGACAGGTTTCATGTGCAGCATTATTTCAAAATATAAAATAAAAAAGAAATTCAGTTCAATTTGCTCAACAATTCATTGACCAACTGAATCTGAACTGAACCAAATAATCAGACGAACTGAATTTTCATTGAATTTCCTTTACTAGAAACTCTGATTTGTCTGAACTTGGTAACTATGCATCAGACACACACACACACACATGTATGTATGTACCTATGTATGTATGTATGTATGTAACAAATCTATGTAACAAATCTACAAGAACTTATTTTTTTGAATGGAACTAAATTTATCTAAAACTGTAAAACTTTAAAACATAAAACCAGGTGCTCTGAATCGTAAAATGAAACTCTATAACAGTGAACAGCCACACTCTGCAATTCATAGGCTTGTACCAAAACTTGGGGAAAGGGTACACAATTGTGGAAAGCACGAAACTTGAATAAAGTTAGTAGGTGTATAGTGACTTGGCAGAGAGACTCACGAATCTTGCCAAGTAATCTCTGAGACACCTAGTCACCAGCAAACCTGCCAGAGTTTGAAACTCACAAGAAACTCGGCAACCCAAAATCGCCATTTTGACTCCATCCTAAAAAACATGTATCCCACAAGCTGCCAGCTTGGAGGAAACAATGAATTAGGGTTTTAGGAGGGAAAAAAGGTGCAGAGCTCCTCTAAGGCAACCCTAACGCCACAAAACACCTAATTTGCCTCTCATTCTCATTTCAGATTGAATTCTTGAGTGATTTGGGTGCTTGAGCAATACCTTGAGCTAGAGTGTGACTAGATTGAACCAAACAGCCATCTGTTTGAGGCTTAAACCTTGAGGGTTTGCACATGCTCTAAGTCACAAGTTGTTTGAGGTTTCATGAAAATCTGTTGGAGACTGAATACAAGCCTATTGAAGACCATTTGTTCTTTGACTTTGGAGATCATCTACTGTTGGAGACCAGGCCCTCAAGTTCCAAGCCCATACTCTTTAGCCTCCTACGAGACCAGACCCTATTCGGAGGATCGCCTCCTTCATAGTGCTACCTTCTGGTAGGGGCACTAAGAGACAAACGGACACCAACACAACTCCAGACTCCAGATCAATGTGAATCCATGGGACCTTCCTCCGTCCCACGAGATTTCAATGACATGACCAAACCAAATCCCTTCCCAGGAGACGAATGAGATCCCCCAGGCCTCATCGAGGTACTACCTCTTCTAGTCAACAGTGTTGTGGACGATTCAGGCATCCCACCAATTCCCCATCTGGACATCCTTCTATACTCAGTTTTCTTCACTCGACCATGGATGGTAGGAGATATGGGTCCATTCCATGACCGACCTACTTCATCACCTTTGGTTCCTCTCGTTCCTATATCTTCTCGTATAGTACATCTCCTCGTCTAAGCAGGTCCCTGGACTCGGGGTCAAGGGTTCTTCATGTCTCGGCATAGATCTCACTCTCTACGGCTTTACCTTATTTCATTTTATTTTCATTTTACTTTCTCCATCTTGCCTTTATAGGAGACCTTTTGGTACTCCTACTTTGTAATGACATCATTGTACTCAGCAGTCCCTTTGACCTACTTTTGTGGTCATTAGCCGGACATTAATAAAATTATCTTATCTTATCTTATCTTATCTTATCTTATCTTTATCTTTCTTTTTCAACTTTTTACTTTAAGAATTTAACATTACCATTAATTGCTAGCATTTTTGGTCAAATTGTGTGAGGAAAAATGAGAGTTCTCCAAGGAAAGACATTGATAGGGTTTAGGAGTTAGGTTTCTTATTTTTTTATAAAAATATTTGAATTTTGCTTGCTAAGTCAACCACGGTGGGGTCTAGTAGCTACTCGACCGAGTAGAGCCGGTTTGATACCAAACCGATTCATTGGCCAAGTCGATACAAGCAATGGTCAACTCGACCGATAGCATATCTTTTCTCTAATGGCGACTCACATGATAACTACATCTCCATCTTTTCCTTCACCCAATGTCTCACTATTCACATAGTCCGCAGCGCAACTTTATTCATAATAATCTCCTCTATCTGGTGACTCCCTAACTCAGGCGGCCACCGATGGCTCACACAAAAAAATCTTCCTATGTGGACCCACACCCACTTGACAAATTATTCATGGCTCATCTCACTTGTCAATGTAACACTTTGTCAATTCCTCATAGACTCCCTCTAGATGCAACCCTACTACTACATCAACTCCACCACTCTATGGGCACGTACAGGTTATTACCACCACTCTACAGGCCATTGTTCCTTTTATTTGGCCGGCATCAGTTCACACGAGAAAGACCCCACTCATCTATCTACAGACTGTCCTACGGATTCCCTGATTCATCATGATTCACAACTCCAATTCCTCCAAAAGCTACACTACCTCACAAAAGAGCACAAACCGAGTTTTCAACGCTATATGGTATACTTACACACATGATGATGGGCCGGTCCGAACTCCCCAATGATCTTACTCTTCTTCCCAAATTATGCATGTGATTGCAATTCCTCGATTCCTTTTCTAATCACAGCAGTTCCTCAGCTCCTTCACCTACTTCCTCGCCTTCTCCTCAACTTGGCTCTGATACCATGCTGGTTTCATAGACACAAGCGTGAACAAAAATACACATTAGAATGAGAAAGAGTAGATTCATTCATATCATTAGATGATGCAATGTCTCATTACATTGTAGGAAAAGAGAAGTATGTTACGTAACTCCCAAATACATAACTAATATCCACTACATTAGTTACAATATTAAATGCCTCATTATTAAATCACTTTATTAGTGAGACTTTATTATCTGTCAAAGTCCTAATACATCTAAATTCTTAATGTGACCATTATATCTAACAGGTTTCTGGTTGGGGCCCACCCCTAGATGACCATGGCCAGCCTCCTCCTGCAGCTGGTATGCCTGCTTCTTAGTGTTTTCTGCTTGGGCTTGTGCCCATGTGTTGATCTTATTAAGTTACTTGTTTCTAGACTTTAAAGTTTATATGACTATGCTTTTGGGTGTTTTGGTTGTTGCCAACCCTTGATTTTGACTTTCTGCATCTCTAGACTCTAATCTGTGGGTGTTTGGCCTAAGCCAGCACACATAATATTTGGTTTTGATTGATGCCTGTGGAGGCTGCATGTGCAACCGACCCTTTTTTGTATTAAAGCCCTATGCATATATTAATATTAATAGTCAAAGAAAGCTTTAATTCCAAAAAAACAAATGAAACACACATACAAAAGATATAACTCATTATAAAAAAGGATATCACTACTAAAAGTAACTAGGAAATTTCAAAGAATCCATACATGTAGATTTGGAGGAAAGGCAATGAATATATAATAGGCCAGGGAGCTAAATGTTAAAGTTTCAGCTATTATTAGGTTACTTTTCAATTTACTAGATAACCATAGCATAGATAGGATCACTGAGA
>CBVK0100357256.1:0-12844 GCA_900067695.1 Picea abies
TATATCTGTGTTTATGGTTGTATCTCTGATACATTTCTGTTATATTATTGAATATCGGTGATATCTCTATGCATTTCTTTATTATATATCTGCTCTCATTTCGTGCCGAAAATAAGCCGGATCAGAAATGTGGAGGCTCAAGTCCCATAGTCTATGGTTAAAATATGGGGACAAAAATACCACTTTTTTTCATAGGCAATCAAGAACCAGGACATTGAGAAACAATGTTAAATAAATTACAATGGAATATGGAACAATACTTAGGGATTTTTCATAGATAAAATAGGAAATGAAATATCATTTTGAGGAATTGCATACAGAGAGGGAAGGGGCAGATCCAGAGGACACGGAGATCATGCTTGAAAACATGCTTTCAGTCATTTCCCCAAGTGATAATTTTGATTTGATGAAAAATATCATTGAAGATGAAATCCAATGAGCAGTATGGGGTTTATCTCTTGACAAATCCCCAAGGTCAAATGGATTTTCAATCCACTTTTACAGAAAATGTTGGAAGATCATAAAATTTGACCTCAAAAGAATGTTACAATGCGTTCAAAAATTGTGTAGGAGCGAGGGAAACCACTCATCCTTCTTCGCTCTTATTCCAAAAGAGGCCAACCCTCATTCCTTCTCCATTTTATGTCTCACCTCACTGTGTAATGCATCATATAAAGTGTTATCCAAGATTATTACAAATAGGCTAAAATAGATTCTCTCCAAAATTATATCATACAACCAAGGAGGGTTCAAATAGATTCTCCCCAAAATTATATCAAACAATTTAGGAGGGTTCATTCAAAAGATGTAGATAGTGGATAACATCATAATGGTTCAAGAAACAATACACGCCATCCAAAAAAACAAATATAAAGGTATGATCATCAAAATAAATATGACAAATGCTAGGGTTCAACAGTCCTTTATTTTTTACATTCTATTTAAATTTTGTTTTTGTCCCACTTTCATTCAATGGATTTATGCATGCATTTGTAATCCATGGATCACCCCACTAGTAAATGGGAGATCTACACCTTTTTTTAAAGGAAGTAGAGGCTTGCATCAAGGATACCCTCTACCCCCTCTCCTATACATTATTATCAGTGAGTCCTTGAGTAGGAAATTGGAGTCAGAAAACACTCTAGCAATTTTATGAGAATAAAATTGGTAAGGGGTGTTAAAATCATGAACCACTCACAATTTGTTGACAACACCCTATTAATGTCAATGGTGCTTCTACTATCATGGACAAAAAATTTAAAAGACTCTTGGATCTCTTTATTGATGTCTCTAGAGGTAGAATTAATCACAACAACAGTCAAATATATGGATGGAATATATGTAAGAGTTGTTTACAAGCCATATCTAAAATCCTTATGTCCCCCCATCGGGAATGGTCAACGACCTTCAATTACCTTGGAATGCCAATTTTTCTATCCAACCCATTGGCACAATCATGGAAGAGTGTTTTAGGAAAGCTTAAATCAAAGTTTCAGCAATGGGGGGCACAATGGTTGAACTGTAACATCCCCTGCCAACAGGTCAGGCAATGCCACTACTCAGACACTTCACTTAGCTATGATACCATTTTGTAATGTCCCTGACCACTTACCTAACGACTGAATAATTTAATTCTCTTCTCTTATACCATTTTGTCACACCCTCGGCCACCCAGGTCGGGCCATGTTATCTCGTCGAAATAACAATTATCATATGCATATAAATATAAACATAAACAAACAACATATTATGTTCATACATAGATTAATGTGGAAATAACAGTAAAATCATACATGTAGTACTCAAAGGAAAAACCCATAATATAACAACATATACAGGAAATATTCATCAATCATAACACATGTACATATACACTACATGTAAATAAACATAGGAATAGGTACTTATCTTTCAATTGAAGTACACCAACTGCATGCAAACCTTCCACGAACCTCCCAGACATAGACCACGTTGCTCATCACGCTCAACAGTGGGTCACCCCTGAGTTGGGACTAAACTCCACTTTGCAAGGGAATTCTAGGCTTGGCAAGGACAACAAGGAAGTTTCACAAAACAACAGGAAGGATATTTTATCCCAGGAGCCACTTACACTCACAACCCACAGACCCTCATTCCCCACACGCCTACTCCACCCCAGAAGGGTACACCTTCACTAATACAAGTTTGTCAGCTACTACACCTCCCTTACCTTGGGCTTCAGCAACAGGCTGGACCAGAAGTCTCAGAGCACTATAGTTGTTATGGGACTCCCTTCCAAGAGAAATCACTTCCCAGCAAACTCTCTCACCTAGGAGAGTTGCTCACATGCCTGACAACCTGCTTCTTCAATTCAGTTCCTAAGCAACAAGCAACAACATTCATCTACACACAGGTCACGGTAGCAACAGAAAACGGGTATGGACACCCAAAATGGAAACAACGAAACGTTAAGACACAACACAGCTCAGGCGAATACAATTGTGTCGGGCTTCACAGGAGACACACAGGATAACTCAAGTACGACTGCAGGATTCCAAAGGTGTGTGCTAGATACAAAGGCGATGATGATGGAGAACTGGTTCAATGCGTGAATCTTGGTCAATCAGGAAGGTGACAAACTTCCAGAGAAACGTAAGGGTGGTGAGGAAACTCCAAACTGGTCTAGACGTAAGGATGGGAACAACGCCAGAGTGGGAAGCGAATCCCCAATGAGCTGGATTTCCCCAACTATAAACTGCATTCGCCCAGGTTGACACATGTCCTCCTGAAGCCGCATGAGTTCTACTTAGCACTCGTTCCCCTTTTCCCCGGGAACTTAGGACAACATGACTTATGTCAACCATAGACTTTGGGAAATAATAATAAAATATGATTTCCTTAAGGTAATCCCTCTAGCTTATCCCCTAGGCCTAGACACTTAGCCCCCTCCCTTACCCTACCTATTGGAGCTTAGTCCCCCATTAATCCCTCTAGCTTATCCCCTAGGCCTAGACACTTAGCCCCCTCCCTTACCCTACCTATTGGAGCTTAGTCCCCCATAACTCTTTCTTTGTGGAGGGTCTACACGCAGTGATGTATAATTTTTATTAATTATTTTCATAATTACATATACAAAACAGGCTCCTGGCCTTGGCGTCCTGGGCTCTCTGGCCTAATCATCACATACACCTACTAGATTGTTATAACTCGGCTCACTAGCCTAACAAACATGTTTACAATTCATAATTACAACTGGGGCTCTACCGAGGTATATTGCATGAACCAAGTTGGAAGAGTATTTCTTGTCAAGTCAGTTCTTTCTGCCTTGCCTATTTTTCAATGTTTGGCTATTCTGGCCCCAACATATGTAATGTAGCAAGTAGCACAAGAAATAAGGAAATTCTTATGGCAAGGAGGAAAGACAAATTCTAAGAAATCCCATCTAGTCCACTAAACAATTGTAAGAGCTCCTAAAAATTATGGAGGTCTTGCAATCAAGGATCCCACTTTAATGAACTTGGCTTTGGGATCCAAGTTACTTTGGAGGATGATTTGGGGTCACCTTGATTGGTGGAAAAAGGTTCTACACAAAAATACTTTATTAAGGAAAAATTGAGGTGTCTTGACATTCCTCTATAAACTAAGAAAGGATTACCCATCTTGAAACTGATTAGAACTATCCCTGTCATTTGTTCCAACATAACATGGGTTCTAGGTAATAGACAAGATATTAACATTTGGCATGATAGTATTATCGATAAGAAAGTGTTAGATAGAATTCAAGAGCTTCACCCTTTAAGAGAATGGATGGATAGCCAAAATTTGAAAACGTTGTTTGATATCTCTTCACGGTCCCACAATTTGGGATGATGGGTGAGTGAAAAATGAGTGCTCTCCCATCTCATCTACTTCCTCATGTTTCTTTACTTCTCAATTATCTCAAAGGGTGTACGCATTGGAACATCTACTTTTCATATCATAAAGGAAGGGGCTCTGCTAGCTACAATATTAAGCAAGGGTATGTATATCACCTGCAATATTTATCTCTCCCTCCAAGGTCGATGATATGCAACCAAGTGTGGCACTCTGATGGTCTTCCCAAAGTTAACATATTCCACTATACACCAGTTCACAATTTAAGATATTGACTGCAGAAAATTTACAAAAGAAAGGGATCCTAGGTCCCTCAAAATTCTCTCTTTGTCTCTCTAATGTTGAATCAGCTCACCATATTTTCTTTGAATGTGAATATATAGTGAGAATTTGGAAATCAACATTCAATGAACTAAATCATAGAATGAGAATGCCAAATTTGTGGAAAATCGTGCTTTCTCAATGGAGAAAAATATATAGGGGAACTTTAAAAGATAAACCAATTTCCAAAACAATATGGTTAGCCTTGCCCAACTTCTTATGATGGAAAATGCAGCTATCCCAAAATAAAGTTATTTTTAAGAAGGAACTTGACAATCCCACCTTGGTAGTTGCAAAAGCTAAAGAATTGCTAGCGGAATATATCAACTCCAAAGGAAAGCAATGTAATGAAATCAAAGTTTTAGTGAGGATGAAGAAGAATTGTATTGTCAATTCCACGTAACTCCTCAATCCATAGGCCTAAGTATGGGCAAGTTCAAAATTGGACCAAATTGGTGGCTTCAACTAAGTAATCATGATTTTCATAAATGGAAATCTACTCACCACTCTTATATTTTATTTTTTGATGGAGCTTCAAAGGGGGATCCTAGCATGGAAGGTGTGGGGGTTGTCATCATCGACCCTAGATGAACAATTGAAACATATTTTGCATGGGGTCTTGGTATCTCTTTTAACAATCAATCACAAAATTGTGCCTTATTGCAAGGCCTGAGAATAGCTAATGAATCTCAAATCTGGTTGTTGATATTGGTGGGAAATTCAAAGGCCATCCTAAGTCAAATATTATTAAGAATCACCACATTTGATAACATCTTAGCATTAGTTATAGCCCAAGCTAAACAAGAGGCTAATAAATTAACCAAAATCACATAATATCATGTTCTGTGGGAGAACAACCATCAAATGGATGGGTTTGTCATTGTTTCCACAACTCTAAAAGTGGGCATCATTAATATTAATAACATCACTAGTCATGAATCAATTCCCTAATCCTTGAATTATGAGTACAAAGACATGTATTAGTTCGTTAACTCATCACATGACAGACATCATCTGACTGCAATCTTGTTTTAGGGCTAGTTATGAGATGAGACTTGAGTTCCCACATTGCATGCTTAAAGACATGATTATGCACAATTTTAAACCCTCGTCAGGGAATTTCCTCGGTCAAGGTGGGATTATGGATCAATTGAAAGGGAAGCATCTTTGGGAAGCCTAGAATCCAACTATGTGACATGGTTCGGTAAGTTTTTCTATATGTCTAGTTGAAGTTGTGTTTGCCTTGATAATTTCTACTTATGGTAGGCCTCCAGGTGGGCCTCCTCCTTCGAGACATTCTAGTGTAGGGGGGCTCTTGAATTATCTTATTGTTTTAAGATCTAGTTTATATGGAACATTTTTCACTTATGTCTCTTCTCCAGGTAGAATTCAGTTCCTTTTGTTTGGTTTTTATTGAATTCTAGAAGGATTCCTTTGTCATCTTGGTGCACAAGGATTATAGAGTTAATAAAGAAGAAAACTTTGGAAATTTGGGGTTTGAATGCATGGAAAGGAAATTGGATATTGAGTAGCCTTGGGAATCTAACATTACTTTGGTGTATTGATCCCTGGACGATTCTTATAGATTGTAGAGAGCTTATATTGTAGAGAGCTTCAGGAAATTAGATGTGTCCTTAGCAATCATGAGGAGTCAATATAATGCAATAGGACTTCCACTTTCATAGTCACATCAAAATTCCATGACAATGAACACTGGGCCACCACTCAGATAGAAACAATCATGGGGACTCTTGTTCAACAGAAACACTGGATAGTTGTTCTTGAAGCAGATGTAATCTACCTAGAAACATGGTTCTAAACTTGAGTAAGGGAGATTAGTGAGGGGTTTATAACCAAAGGTTTTTAATTAATTCAACTCAGGGGGGGCTAAAGGAAGAAGAAATGGTGCACCATCTTATTGAAGACATGGAAATAGTAAAAGGAGACTCTGTTCCATCAAACGTAGGCCTGGAAGAAGCAACTAGTTGTCATGCTTTATGTTAGGTATTATTTTTTTAAGGTTATGAAAATTCTAGCTTTATATTGCAGACTATACATCATCAAAAAATTCTTCAAAAAATGCTAAGAAATTTTGTCTAAAGATATAGATAGACTCTATAATAGATATGTAGTTGGCACTATTTTTTGCCCAAAGTTTCAAAACCAAACTATGATCCAAACTTGACTTGCTGCTAGCACCACCACATTTTAATTAATAAAATATTCCCCAATTATGATTTTAAAAAAAACATATTTCATTAATCTAATATATTAATCTAATATTTAAGTAAATATCACATTAAACCATAATTATAAAGTTTTTTTTTCCGTATTTTTCTTTTTCTTTTGGTAACATCCCTTATTCATTATTCTTATGTTGTTTTAAATTGAAAATATTTAAAAATGGAAAGTGTGATGTTTGTCAATACTTTAGTTTTTAAAAATATAACAACGAAACGATTTTAAAAATTGTGTATTAAATTGATCATTATGTCATTTTATTAAACACAATGGCCTAGAAATTTTACAATTTGTTTAATTGGAAGTTTTTTATTTAATTTTTTCTTTTAAATTTTTAAAAATAATTATATTATATTTTAAAAATAATAAATATATAAAAACTTTATTATATAGTAAAAATATAATATTTTTAAAAATATTGTCTTACTTATGAATCTTAGTAATCATTTTTACTCCTCACTGATTCTTTGCATGAGGAACCTCCTTAGAGTTTACCATCAACTCAATGCTTTCCAAATGACATTCAACTATGTACTTTCGTGTCTCCTTTATTATTATGAAATCTATTGAAGCTTTTGGGAACATATATAATTTGTTGTTGAGTACGGTTAGGCTGTAATATTTCAATAGTTTTAAGGTATCGTGATTCCCTATAAACATGATAATGGGCGAATGGGCTATAAGATAGAAAAGTACACATTTGAATAGATGAAGGGGTTAACTAAATAGTTTGGTTTAAATCTTAATGGGTGAGGCATATTAGTTTATATCTACACGTTTATTAGGGATGTCATAGGAATATTAGGAAGCATCCTTTAGATTTATTTTTTATTTTTTATTTTTTATTTTTTATTTTTTATTTTTTATTTTTTTAAATAAAACTAAATAATATATATATAAGCATGAAAAGAGATTTATCATAGAAGAGTTTCTAATTTTGCAAGTTTTGTTGTTGCGTTTTATGCATTCTATTTTTAATTGATCATCATTTGTGTCTTATCTCATTTCCAACAACATGTTACAAGTTTTCACCTTTCGAATTTAATTTCTAGTTGAAAGACCCTC
Source organism: Picea abies (assembly GCA_900067695.1). Lineage (NCBI taxonomy): Eukaryota > Viridiplantae > Streptophyta > Pinopsida > Pinales > Pinaceae > Picea > Picea abies. The sequence continues at coordinate 7,480 of CBVK0100357256.1, forward strand.
TTAACAATGATTTTTCCTAAAGTCTTCAAGTCATAAATTGAATAGGAAAGATGTCCAACATTACTACCTTTCAAATTTAATTTCTAGTTGAAAGACCTTCTTAACAATGATTTTTCCTAAAGTCTTCAAGTCATCAATTGAATAGGAAAGATGTCTAACATTACTGCGAACTCTCAAAACCATGGGAGACAAATCAATGGATAGAATTTTAATATCTAGAAATTGAGGATGGAAATATTGTTGGTAGAGAAGGACCTCTACAAATCAATGGATGAAAATATGAAAAACAACATAGGTTACAAATGAGATTATAAAGTGGGAGATTGAGGATACGAAAGTCCAAGTCTGCATAACCCCCATTTGTTTAACAACACTATTCTCATTGTCACAAAGGATGATACAACAAAGGTTGTGTGGGATCGTTGATTAATTTGTATCAACCAAAGGATGTGACCATGAAACTTCACTTGAATAAGAAATTCCTTAGGATGAAAATATGGGAATCAGAGAGATTGGAAGATTACATGTCCTAATTAAGGTCCCTCATGGACAATTTATTACCCTATCATTTACCAACATTCGATGAGGATGCCATGATTATCCTTCTTGCAAGTTGTCATTCTTCAAATGAAGGGATTGTACTAATTTTGGGTCAATGGATAAGTTTACCTTTGATGAAGCACATTTTTCACTTATTAAGAAAGAGACAAGGAAGAAGGATGTTAGGATGATTGCAGACAACAATTTTTTTTTTTTTTATTCTTAGTGAATGGAAAGGACAAAGGGGAAAAAGCACAAACCATACTCCTTGAGTGAAGATTCCTAAGAAGGTATGATTATGGGAAGTTCATTGATTATTTCCCTTGATGATGGGCCACGCTAGCATGGCTCAAAATGTCAACTACATACTTTTCAATGTAGATTACCTAGAATATTTTCAAACAATCTTTGGCTAGGGTAGATAGCTTGAGTGAGGCAACTAAGAAAATACCCAACTATTTTAATGGATTGAAAAGCTAGAGTTCAACATAGAACATTAGATCCAAAGTAGTGATAACTATGAAATAATGCCTCTACATTTTAGTTTTGTGATTGAAAATTGTCATTTTAGCAATGCATCATTTAGAAGTAGTATATAAGATGATAAGTGTTTCTTGTGTTTAGATCTAAATGCAACATTAGCATTAAAAAATGAATCATATATAGGATAGATATATACAATGTAGTTGTATTATTAGAATATAAATGTCATTGCCCCACAGGGGCGTCACCTTATTGACCAATATTTCATCACACTCATTCATAAAGAGGGTTTTTAAATTGTTAAAAATAAAGTCAATATATTGTAGATTTTAGGGGGGTAGGTGCAAATTATTGGGGTGTCATAGGTATTAGGGGGTATAAAAAAGGGTATCTAGTAAAAATAAGGGTTTTTTTACGAGGAAAATGTATTGGGAGGGGGGTTCAACAAAAGGATTTTGTGAATTATTTATCAATATCTAGTGAAATTAGGGGTATTCTTTAATATTTCATGACTGCATGTGCTATGTCACAGGTTTGTTGGAGATATTACACACTCACCTAGTAATTATTTTTCCTAATTTTGCTAGTCTAATGTTGGGGTATATGAGAATATTCTCTCCCACAAATATTCTCTATTTTTTAGGGTATATCCTAAAAAATAGGGAACCTCCTACAAAATAGGGCATCTTCCCTCTTCAGTTGTGACTCAATTAGACTTCAGTTAGACTAGTGGAGGACAATTCATGCATGGAGTTCACCTCAGTTTTCTCACCAGGAGGGTGCATATTACATGCATGAGGCCATGAGGACGCATATCTCATGTAACACACCTGACCCCTAAGTACCCTTTCTACGGATGGGGCATCAAAATTTTTCTTACTCAAATCATATTGAATCATCTCTCTAAGATGATTCATCCTCTTCTACTCGCCCGCAACTTTCTAACGATTGTTACCAGGCTCTAATCTGACCTCTAGTTTACAAGTTATGGCTTCCCGAAGTCCTTCGGGCATTTGTTGATTGAGGGACACATGGCGCCCACATGGACCCATCTCGTTCATACCATTTCCAGGTTCCTACCTCCCGTAGGGAAGGTCCATCCACCATCCAAACCAATGGTAAGTCTTAATCCTCATCTAACACACAAGCTAGAGGAGAATTCGACGTTCGGTGCTTCGACATTGAACGTCCCTTTTTTTTTTGCACGCATGTCCTCCGGAGTCCCGAATTCCCGAAGGATCTTGAAATATCACCATGTGACTCCAGCCTTCAAGCATTTTGACTCACCCTCGACACTCTATTCTAAACCTCCCGAGTCCCGGACTCCCGAAGGGTCCACTCTCGCACGAGATGACGTACTAGATACGACGACGAATATAGGTGGGTCCCGAATACTCCTCCTGCCACATGGACCAAATAGGTAATTGCCAGATATGACATGCAGCAAGGAAGATACGACACATGGCCTCTATAGTGGGTGAAACATGTCATGTCTTAATGGGCACATAGGGTCGGTGAAACGTCCAGTTCCAGGTGACACATGGCACATCAAACGTGGGTCCACGTCAACCTGGGTGACGCCAGCATACCATGTCACCCCGGAATAATCGCCTTTCAAGTCCTTTGATCTTATGGTCATGGTGTGTCCACATAACCCTTGGATCTATGGCCTCTATTACTTCGTAATTTCAGCATTCGTGGAATTCATGGTGTTACTCCCTCCTTTCTCCTGGAGTGGTCAGCGTCGGGCTAACCTTGGCATAAATCCAACGGCCAAGGACAATCTCGAAGGATCCCTGGATCTATGGTTCTTGTTACTTCGCAGCTTTGGCCTTCGGGGGTTTCAGCTTTATGGCCGCTCCACTCTCCTGAAGTAGGACTTTGTTGAAGTACCGTACGCGGGTCCCTCCTATGATTGATCAGACAGTTAAGAGGGGTTCTTAACGAACCCCCCAATCCCATGGATCTCCTCATTTCATAGTTCTGGCCTTTAGAGAGTTTGATGCTATAGCATCTCTATTCTCTCGAAGTGGGACTTCGCCAAAGTTGTCTCGGCATAGATCCAATGGCTAAGGGGACCTAAGACTCTCAAATACTCTCAAATCAATGGTTCGCATTACTTCGTGATAACTGAATAGATCAAGGTTTAATGGTGGGGAAATTCTATCTGTCCCGAATAAGGAAACCACAAGGTTCCAGTCAAACTTGCGGGTAGTCGCAACCATCAGTTTCCTTCGGTCAGTTTATAAATTGTAGGGATGAAACACTCGGGAGCTTCGAATTCCCGGAGTTCTGAAGCCAGAAGGATTAACTTCTTTCAGGCCCACATTAGGATTCCCATACCTTGGTCACATGGGTCCTTTTGAAACTCTTGTGGGCTACGCACTAATTCCTTTAGCCGTAAATGGGTTAAGGACATGGGCATGAGCCCTCAGTCATACGATGAAGATTCTGAAGGAGGCGCCCTCCTTCCATAGGGATTGAACTTGAAATTCCCATGATGGTAGATTCAAGACGTCGACAAGACTTAAACATTCCAATAAATCCTACCCTGACCCTCTTGTAGGCTTATGTCCCACGACTCTTTAACTGCTAAGCAGAGGAAAACAGACGACCATTCAAAAGCATGAGTTCATTCAATACATAAATCATTCATAGACATATAAATATATGTATTCGACCATCATTTCCATTTCAATACACAGAGTATGAAGATACTTATCAGAAACCGGAAACCATCAAGCGACTGTTGAAAGGGGTGCTTGTTTCCACCCAACCATAGGCACAGACACTACTAACGAATTTATCGATGGCCACCCCCGAGCTAGACCACGATTCTCTGAGAGAGACTCTTTCTTCTTACTCAGCGACAGTCAAGGACGAAGGTCACTCTCCTCCTTCCCCAGGGTCTTGGGAATCTATTTTCTCTATACCAAGCAAGGAGGTCTGCACGAGTACTTCCAAAGTCACTCATCAGCCTCGTTTATCAGCTTGTAACTAAAACTATGCCAGCCCCTTCTTGTGCCCAAAACGAGATTATTTCTCAGTTCTTCCTTGAACCAGAGAGTTGTAACCTCTCTTTTTCTCTTCTCGAGATTATTGTTTTTTCGACTCTGCTCTCTTCGCATATCTACTTTTTTTCTCTCCTGCCTCTTCCCATGAATTACCTATTTCTTTCCTTCCTTAGCAAGTTTGTGTGGGTCTGAATCCCCAGCTCATGGTCAGGTATGAAAGTATTTCACATGGTTACTATGCCCCATCTCCTCATTAACTCTTGAGTAAGACTCTTCTGGCTACCACTCTGACTAGTAATTCATTTCTCGGTCAGAGAACTATTATGGTTCTGAGCCATTAATTCCACTAAGGTATTAGTTTGGTGGGGGGGTCATCTCAAGAATTTTTGGTTCCCCTCACAATATCTCTCATATCATCCATGGTCCATCTTGGCAAACCCTCCCTTTCAACAATTATGCAACACTTATCCATTTTCTATTAATAACATAAAATACATACATTGATCTTTTATACAAAGGTTCATCAAATCAAACATTAACACATATCTAATCTGCAAAAGTCTCTTGGCTAGTTATAGTTATATTTAAAAACTAGGGGGAAACAATGGTATTACAATCCCCTCCCCCTTAAAGGAACATTGTCCTCAATGTTCTATATGTCGATGTGCTCTATATGTACAGAAGTAAACAAAATTGGATATGCATGTTTCATGGCATCCTCCATCTCCCATGTAGCCACATTTGGGCCAAAGTGTTTCCACTGCACCTTAATCTGTGCAATGGTTATGTTCCTAAGTGGGGTTTCCTTCCTGTCTATTATGCATTGAGGTTCTGGCAGGAATTCTCCCTCTGGTTCCACTTGAATCATAGACCAGTCAATAATATCATTAGAATCATGTACATATTTCTTTAATAACGAAACACGGAAAACATTATGTTTGTTCATGTTAGAAAAATAGGATCGTGGAGCAATAAAATAAAAAAAACTATGGAAATAAAACACAAAAGTAACACAATACAATAGAGACACAGATATACGTGGTTCACCCAGTTGGGCTACATCCACCAGAGAAATTTCCAAGTCCTTCCTTTATTATCATCCACCAAATGAAGGGATACAACCTACAACACACTCGTTGTAAACTCCTTTTCTTTCTCTCACAGTCTCCTCTCTCAGAATACAATATTCACAATGACACATAGCCACAATACATTTCCCTTATAAAATAGGGTTTCCTTCTAGGGGAAAAAACCCTAATATAACTTCTATTTTCAGATCTGGGACCTTATAATGAACGGTCAATATTTACAATGAAATTACAATATAC
>CBVK0100357257.1:0-12843 GCA_900067695.1 Picea abies
GCTTACGATTCTCCTGCATCACACTGTTTTATCCATAAAATTTGCATTTGAATAAAAATTGAGTGATTCCACTTGCATTAGAAATTATATGTATGCATGTATCTCTAGTAGAATAATGTTTTAACTCATTTATTTTCCCTCCAAAACTAATGAAATCAGACTAGTATAGAAGCAATTTTCATAATTTTCAATTTAGAACATTAGTCACTATTTACGTACGAGTATTGAAATTAAGTGAATCAAATGGTGTTGGAATTTAGAATTAGAGAGATATATCCATTATAAATAGGTTTTTATATTACATTTATTTACTATTCCAAATATGCTAAAGGATAACTATTTTACCACCTGTCACTATTTTGTGGATAAATTTTCCTTTGATGTCAAAATTGAGTGATTCAATTTGAGTTGTAAACTATATTATAAATGATACATCGCTTAAAAAAAGTCTAAAATATCTACCCATTTGGTCCACCAAAAATTGTTTGTCATGACATGTTTTCTGATTTTATGTTTTGCATTCCTAATTAGTGTTTTAAGCATATCTTTTTTGTTTGTTATCCAAATTGAGTGATTCCAGTTGGTTTAGAAATTGTATTTCAATGGATACCTTCCTCATAGATATATTTTAAAAATATACCCAATTCGTCCCTAAAAAGTGGGTCGTTTTGACTACTTTCCAACTTGTTGGTTTATACTTGTGTTTTCGACATAACTTGCTTGTTTGATATTGAAATCATTTGATTCAAATTGGATTATAATGTATATTTCAAATGCAATATCCAATTGAAACAAATTTTGCAAAAAAATCATTTGACCCTATAAAAATGTATTGTTTTTACTATTTTTTCTAACAATCCTACAACTCTTTTTATTGTTTTAATTTTCCCCCCTTGAAAGTAGGGATACTTGTTTCATTTTATTATGGTGACTCATCATTGTAAGAGAGCTGGGTTAATTTATTCTTGGATTAGTTGTGTTAGGTAGGAGTGACAAGCTTGCCACCCTTAAGGGTGGTTGGAACTTGCTAGGGTGATTTTTGTGTAAGATTAATTCAAGGGAAACTATGATCACTATTGTTGTTTCTTGCCGAATAGACAAGCTCACCACCCTTGCTTCCAAGAATAGTTGGAACTTTTTTGGGTGTCCATTGATGCCATAATATGGGGAATACTAATTTTAGAATGGACAAGAGAAAATAAATTTAATTAATTAACCCAACATAAAATTTGAAAATAAATGAAGTGGATTTTGAGATGTACCTGTAAGTTATGATTATGAAGATTATCTTTGAGCCTCCAAGAAAATTCCATTTTCTATCCTCCTTTGTCCCTTGGTATCATTATTTAGTCGTCTTAGGAAAAAACTATAGTTCTGCATCTTCCTTTTCTTCTTCAAAAGTAAAGCCTTCAACTTGATTTTTGATAACTAGAAGAAACTCTCCTCTTTTAATAGTTTTCCTGCAATTTAATTATTATTTTAGTGTTCTTACTACACACGTTGGTGGATATTTTTTCCAATTCATGCATCCTACAATGACCTAATTAATGCATAACACTATGTATGTGATCCAACAAAGACACTGTCGACAATTCCTCATGTTGATCCCCTTACAATGTGTTTTTCTTAAACTAATGAAAATAATTCATTGTGTCTTTGATATCTCATCATCAACAATGCCAAAAATGATAGTTAATTTAATTACCATTTTGATTGCAAAAGAAATGGTTAAATTAATTGTACTTTTATATGTCAACCCAAGGAACAAAAGTCTTGGGAGATACCATGCACTGTATATGCAAGCCTCAAGTCTCTTATGCAGTGAATTTCTACAATGATTCTAAAAAAATAAATAAAATATAAACACATTTTGTAGAAATATAAACACACTTAAAATAATTGAAATACATGAATTAAAATAACATCCACAACATAGAAGAAAGAAACTGAAATACATCTATTCTATTCCTACTCTAATGGGTCACAAATCTCTCCTTCTTAAGGGGCCCTTCCTAGTTGCATATGCACAATATATCCATGTCTCTATTAATTCCTAAATTGCATTATGTTAATATATTACAAATATGGAATTGAAAAAACAAATCTTAAATCATGAAAATATAAATAAAATATTAACGCATAGAAATGAAAATAAGAAACAACATTGTTACTCACAATCGATCTTCCATACAATCTTCTTGGAATCTATTCTTCATTCTTCCTCTCCTCTTGTCTTGAGGCTCCTTGCTTCATGCCTCTTGTCTATTGTCCAAACTGCAATAGTTAATCCCTTTCCTTTAAAAAGTGACTAATACAACAAATTCCACCTCTACTTTGGAGTGAAAATAGGTTGTAACCATAAAAATAGGATCTAACCATATTCATTGAAAACAATCCAGCTAAATAGGGTTACACTACATATCCAAAATAATCTTATAAACAAATTTACAATCTCAAATCAAATTAGTTGGTAGCTAATCCAACGAATATTATCTATATTCTAACTATCATTAATTGGCATCCTAACTATTATTATTTTATATCCTTCCAATATTTGTTAGAAAATTTTTCTAATGAATATCATTATTGCAATTCTCTCTTTTTTTTCCATAGAAAAAAACTTCTTATATTCATAGAATATACATATTCCAGACTTACAAAACAACCTTGGAAGGCTTCCTTCCTAACTTTTTCAAAAAAGATCCTGTGACTATATCCGTCTTACTATTCTATATTCTTACAAAACATTCTATACTTTCTTTGATATCCTTGCATCATTTTCAAGTCCTATACATAAAAGAGTTACAACCGAAATTCCATTGCTTCTATTTCAGTGCCTTCAAAGTACTCATAATACCCGAAGGCCCCTCTTTGCAGCTGTAGAGCTTCTTTCGAGAGTTCATCTGCTTTTACATTAAGTTCTCTCAATATATGTTGAAAAGACACTCAATCAAAGGATTGAAAATAAAGTCTTATGTCTCTAAAAATGTTGGCTAGATTGATGTTCTGAATGGAAAATTTTCCTTTGGCCTAGTCAATCACCAACTTTGAATCTCCCATGACCTAAAGCTTCATGATATCCTTTTGCTTTGCTGTCTCTAGAAGAGTCCATAAAGCAATGAGTTCTGCTTTATTATTGGACCCTCCTCCTAGAGCATACCTGATGTTAATATAATGTTTTGATTTAAGAATAACACAACTCCTACGCCAATGGAAGGTGGATGTCATTGGATGGCATCGTCGAAATATCCCCACAGAATGAAGCAATTTAGAATAGGGAAAGAGGGTACCCTATGTTTTGGATTTTTCTGGTCCTCTTTGGACTCCTCTGCCTGTGTTAGGGTTAGCGATGTAATCACTTCTGGTGATATCCATTTATCTTAAAAAATTGCCGAGTTGTGTGCCCACCATAAATTTTCAACCAAGATGCATGGTAATCTTGCATACAACTTTAGCAATATGTCCTAAATCCACAACTTATAACATTCCTCAAGGGAAAGATTATTCCAATCTGCACCTAATTTGAGCTTTACTTTTATCGCCATGGCAGCCTAACCTGCATAAGGGCATGATACAAAAGGGTGAGAGGTAGATTCAGAGTTTAATTTGCAAAGCACACATCGGTTTGGACCATGCGAGTTCCTTTTTTCCAGATTATCCTAGGTCAACAATTTGTTGGTTAGGGCCAACCACGTCAGAAGTTTACATCGCATAGTGGCCTTGGATTCCCATAAAACCTTCTCCCACCATTGTGGTTGGGCAGTTTTCCTTTCCTCCTGCCAGACTCTGTACCCCAGTTTGGCTGTGAAGGATCTGTCCTTTGGGTTACGAGACCAACACAAAGTGTCCTCATTATCTTGGTAGAGAATGAAAAGATTTTCGCATAACCGAGATAGATAGACATTCCATTCAATGTGAAGAGCCTCCAGGAGGCCTAAGGTTGTTGCATCTTTCCAACCTGCTTGCCCTTGAGGTTGTGGGAAACCAGTGCATGAATCATGAAGAGAGTGAATGTTATTGCTCCTTAAGGAAAGGATGAGGGGAGGGGAGAGTATGAAATTATTTCCTACTCCCATCCAATGATCTTCTCCCACCTTGACATTTTTCCCGTCATCTATTTTCCATACCACCCAATCTCATACTAGAGGGAATGCTTCGACCAAAGCTTTCCACACTATGGATCCTTTTGAGGATTTGTTCGGTTGCCTAAAACCACTCGATGACAGAGAGGTTTGGAAGATATTTGGATCTCATCACTTTAGTACATAGAATATTCCCTACCAATAGACGCCATAAGTTCCTTCCAGCTAAAGCTTTAGCAAAGAGACGAAGATCTTTTACACTCCAACGGCCTAAATCTTTGGGATTTTCTAAAGAGGACCACTTCGCTAAATGAAACCCTCCTGAAGAGTTGTTTCCAGCCCATAAGAAATGACTACTAAGCTTTTTGATCTTGTTAAGGATACCTTTGGGAATGGATGTGATTGAGTTCCAATAGGTTGGTATTCCTTCCAAAACAAATTTAAGTAAAACTAACCTGCCTCCCCAGGAAAGAGTTCTAAAAATCCAGGAATCAATTACCTTTCGAATAAGCCAGGCCCAATCTGACTTCTTGTACTTGTCAGGCTTAAGATGAAAGCCCAAGTATTTAACCCCTTCATCCATCGATTTACATTGGACATGCATAATATGGAGAAAGGAATTAACCTCGGCCCCCGAGCATTGACTGGTTAATAAACATGACTTTTCTAGATTAATCCTCATGCATGTTGCCTTACAATACAGGTCTTGAATTTTCTTGAGGGAAGAAACATCCCTCAAAGAGATATAGATACTACACTAGATATCATCAACGAAGAGAAGATGAGAGATCGTTTATGAAGCTGTCACTTTTAGACCTCTTAACCGCCTTTCGGTTCTAGCCTCTTTTATCATTCTGCTTAGGGCGTCTGCGATGATTAGGAAAATGAAGGGGGACAAGGGGCATCCTTGGCAGAGATCCTTGGAGGCTCTGAAGAAACGCGAAGGAGCTTCGTTTATCAAGACCACAAAGGAAGCACTATTAAGGCAACCCATTATCTAGTTTATCGATTTGAGGTTCATGCCCATTTGAATGAGAACTAGCCGAAGGAAGGTCCAATTAACACGATCATAAGCTTTTGACAGGTCCATCTTAAGGAAGACAACTTTGGGTTTCTTTTTTTTCACCGAATGTAGAGATTTCTGTGCTATGGCCACTGCATCATGTATCTGTCTATTTTGAAGAAAGCCGAATTGTTCATCGCCTATTATACAGTTCTCTCTTTTTATTACAATAAGTGAATTATTTCTCAAGTTGTAAGATAACCACAATTGAGCCAAAATAATAATAAAATCTCACATATAGTATGAATAAAACATCATCATATGCTTTAGAGTGGTGCTAAAAAGGTAACATATTTTGGACTCATTACACCGAGACAAACCTACTATATGGTCCTTATAAGTATATTTACATCATATATGTCTAGCCACTCACTAGTCACACCTTCGCCTTTGACTTTGTACTTAGAATCCATACTATCATATTTACATCATTTACACGCATGGCCATTCATTTAAGCTCACATGGCTTGAATCCCTTCATTATAAATTCGCATTTGAAATTTGTACATAATATAATCCAGTACACTCCAAAGGTTAAAACTATGGTATTATATCATTTGTCCATGAAAATTTAAAATTTAAAAGTATAAAGTGATGATAATAATATATGATACTTATCTAATGGTCTATGTTTCATTATGAAGTAAAACTACATAGATGAAAAGTAAAGAGGAATTTTCTATGTGAGTTTCATAATTTTATGTGGAAAAGGATATGGAAAAGGATAAGGATGGGTAGGTAATTGATAATTTTCCATCATCAATGTTTTATCTATAATTTAGTTTTGGTAAGTGGGAGAGAATATAAGATCTTTTTATATTATATTATATTTTTCCTACTTAAAGAAGGTAGAGTGAGAGATAGGGGAGGGAGGTTTTTATACTCATGGCTTATGAACTTTGAATTGGAGTTTTATTTATGACTATAGGGGAAATGGTAGAGTCTAGAGAGCAATTGCAAGGGCCACTTCATCCATGTATAGGTATATGAGTGCAAATTCGGAGGGTCGGGGAATCAACGAGGTTTCTTGAATTGGAAGGGATGATTTTGTGTAGTTGCTTGGGAAAAAGATAGAGAAAAACCGAGTAGGAGCATTGTTTAGGGTAAGCACATCTCTAGCTTGTTAAATATTTTGGTCATAGATATTTCTCTAGCTTGTTACTCTAGCTTGTTAAATATTTTGGTCATAGATATTTCTCTAGCTTGTTAAATATTTTTGTTACAATGAGTCATGGAAATTTATTTATGCATATAAGCCCAAATTATTTATTTACTTCATTTAAAGTTTTGGTATTTTGATTTATGTAAAATTTTGTTAACTCTGTGTTTGAACATTGTTGATAATGGATAATGATGCACATTATGAGTAATATTTTTTGTAGTAATAAATTTATATTACATAAATGAAACTTTTGCTTATGTTCATTTACGTAAACTACTAAATTTGTGTATGACTATTTGCCTCACTAGGAGGGGCACTATAGACTTGCCATATAAATCATCTCTTTTTGCCTCTTATCTTTTTGTGTGATTCTTTAACAACATTCATAAACAAAGTGTCCTCCTCCTCTAAGTTACAACACTAACAATACTAAGAAGTACTCCACACACATTCCATGCTATTATAAAAATGAAATATGAGCTTGACTCATGTACTTATTTTGTTCTTTATTTCATGAATTTTAATAGTTTAATATTTCAAAATAATGTTCCAAGGGTAGTCCCTATCTCTCTACAGAGTGGTGTTTTCTCTTTCTTAATTTTTTTTTCTAATTATCAAATTAATTTGAATAAAATCAAAACTTAATTAAATGTTAAATTTGCAAATGAAAACCTTTTTATTGATAACTTTTTTATTGTAAGATGAGGAACTCCTTTACACAACAATTTAACTACTTAATTTATCAAAATATACATACTCTACCTTCTTTGAATTTGAATATATATCTTTATATGAAAAATATATACTATTTATTATTAATCCCACTACTTTGACAAACATCTTTTATTTAAATAATAGTAGGAAAATATTACAATGAGCTTAATTGAATTTAAAAGATATTTTAATAACGAATATCCCAAATAAATATTTAATCTTCTGATAGGTTTAAATCTTAACCCAGCTCATTACCGTGCTTATAGGCAAACAGCGAACATATCGTTCAATGCTAGAATGAAATATAAAACAACCCACATTCCCACAAGGCATAACCCGCTTGCCATTTTCTCCATTATCATAAAATTGAATTATTTGATTCATGCCATAGAACGGTGATTTTGATCTTTGTTATATACTTCCAAATTTATGAGCAGATGGCGAGAGAAACGCAGTACCATCCTGGTTTTCAACGGCCACATCGTGAATTCTCAAGTAGGTGCTATTTTCCTTGTCTTTTATATACTGCATTTTCTCTTCAGACAACTCCGAGGGCTGACCAGATCACCTAAATCAGAACGCTTTGGCACTTCACCATCACTGCCCTTCCCTTCTCTGCAACATGCGTTTGCTTGGTAGACAACTTCACAATACTGTCTGTACCCACGCTCTAACAACAAGAACAACAAAAAACACTAGTACTACTGTTAAAACCCATATGGTGGAATATGCAACAAAACAAATGGTACAATCCCCAACCAACAAGAGCTTTGGCACTATCCTAGTTGGTATTGATTCGTATTTTGATCTCCTGAACCGGAATCATAACAGGGAAGAATTAAAGCAAATCCATGCCCACATTCTTATAAACGGACTGGAGCAGAATATCTTCTTAGGAACCAAACTTGTGGATGTGTATAGCATGACTGGTAATTTGGGGGATGCACGTCTAGTTTTCGATAGAATATCAAAACGAAATGTCTTCATTTGGAATGTTTTGATTAGAGGGCATGTGAGGAATGTATTGTGTGAAGAGGCTATTGAACTGTATTCCCAAATGCTGCTTGATGGCATTTGTCCTGATAAATTCACGTTCCCCTGCGTTTTAAATGCATGCGCGGATGTATTGGCGGTGAAGCAGGGGAGGGACATACATGGGCATTTAGTTAAAAGTGGGTTTGAATATGATGTTTTTGTGGCGAGTGCCCTTGTAGCCATGTTTGCTAAATGTGGAAGTGTGGTGAATGCACGCAAAGTGTTTGACAGAATGACTCGAAGGGATGTAGTTGTTTGGAATGCAATGATCATGGCCTGTTCCCAGAATGGATTTGTTGATGAGGCCTTGAAGCTATTCGGTGCTATGCGATTAGCTGGTGAGAAGCCTGACTCTGCCACAATTGCGAGCATTCTCACTGCATGTTCTCATTCGACAGCTCTGCAAGAAGGCAAACAAATACATGGTTTTGTTATCAGAAGTGGGTTTGAATCTGATATTTTTGTGGTGAGTGCACTTATAGACATGTATGCAAAATGTGGGAGCATGGATGCTGCATGGCTTGTGTTCGACGGAATGACTGAAAGAAATGTAGTCTCTTGGAATACGATGATTGCAGGGTATGTGCAGAATGGATATTGTGATAAGTCTGTGGAGCTCTTCCAACAAATGCAATTGTCAGGGGTGAAACCTGATGCTATAAGCATGGTTTGTGTTCTCTCAGCTTGTTCTAGCTTAGCCTCTTTGCAACTGGGCAAGGAAACCCATGCTTACGTAATTAAAAATGGATTTGATGGAATCTCTGTGGGGAATGCTCTTATAGACATGTATTTCAAATGCAATGATATAGAAGATGCATGCAAAGTGTTCAAGAACATGTTTATACTAGACGTCGTTTCATGGTGTACAATGGTTGCGGGATATGCACAGAATGGGGAATTTGAAGCGTCATTAAAATTCTTTGGTCAAATGCAATTGGAAGGTATAAAACCCGATTCAGACACAGTGGCAAGTGTTCTCCCAGCATGTGCCCAAAATGGAGCTCTACAACAAGGCAAGGAGATCCATGGATATGTTATTAAAAGTCAATTTGAAAGTGATGTTTTTGTGGGGAGTGGCCTCATAGATATGTATGCCAAATGTGGTAGGATAGATGTTGCAAACCGGGTGTTTAATAAAATGTCCAAAAAGAATGTTGTCCCATGCAACGCAATGATTGCAGGGTTTGTCCAGAATAGGTGTTTGGAAGAAACTTTACTACTGTTTTGTCAGATTCAGTTGGAAGGTGTGAATCCTGACTCGGTCACAGTTGCAGGCGCCATCTCTGCATGTGCAGGTTTGGCTTCTTTGCAACAAGGCAAGGAACTGCATAATTATGTCATAAAAAGTGGGTTCGAGTGTGTTGCTATTGTGGATAATGGCCTCATAGACATGTATGCTAAATGTGGGAGTATAGAGGCTGCAAATCAAGTTTTTGAACTGATGCCTCTGAGAGATGTGGTATCATGGAATGTGATGATTGCAGGCTATGGAATGCATGGACATGCTGAAGATGCCCTCTCACTCTTCTCCCAAATGCAACAAGCAGGCATGAAGCCAGATAACATTACCTTTGTTTCGATTCTGTCTGCTTGCAGCCATGCAGGCCTGGTGTATGAAGGTTGGCAACACTTCAGTTCCATGAGTAGAGATTATAATTTAGTACCTAGCATGGAGCATTATGCATGCATGGTGGATATTCTTGGTCGTTCTGGGTGCCTGGATGAGGCTCTTGAGTTTATCAACAAGATGCCCATAGAAGCTGATGCTAGGGTGTGGGGTGCTTTGTTTGGTGGTTGTAGAATTCATGACAATATAGACCTTGGAGAATATGTGGCGAACTACCTCTTTAAATTGAAGCCTGAAAATGCTGGATATTATGTACTGTTGTCAAACGTCTATGCCACGGCTGGCCGGTGGGATGACAAAGTACAAGTAAGAACAATGATGAAGGACAGAAGGTTGAAAAAAATCCCAGGATGCAGCTGGATTGAGGTCAAGAACCAGGTTCATGGTTTCATTGCAGGAGAATAATCCCTCTCAATCAATGCAATGTTGGCGAGTAGACTGGTGGAGGCAGGCTATATACCTGACAGGGTCTTTGCACCATATGGTGCAGAAAATCAGAAAAAGGAACGACATTCTTTCTAGCCACAGAGAGAGAACCACTTGCCATTACTTTTGAGCATATTACCACAAGTCAGGCACACCTATTCCAATCAGGAAGAACCTTCGTGTGCAGTAACTACCACAATGCCACCAAGGTAGTCCTTGCGCATGGAGGTTACATCATGATGCAAATGCATATTGGCTACCTTGTTATAGATTGATATCTTTTGGACTGGTTGGAGTAGATTCAGATAGAGATGGATCATGGAACAGATTGTAATGGCAAAGAAGACTAATAAAGAGTTGTTGTAGATTTGTATACCTGTCCGTGTTAGAGGTACTACCAGACAAGACAAAGCTGCATTTTGAATTTATCAAGTGTACTGTGTTGCATATGCTCAAGATAGGTCGGAACTATGGCATCTAACCTATGGCAGGCATTTGGAGAAGTTCAAAGGGGAGGGCAATATCCAGCTTGGCTTTATTAATTTGTTTTTTCAATAGCCTTTCATTATCTGAAGACAAACTTATTGGCTCTTGTCTATTTGACTTAGCAGTATAACCAGTCTTCTAATTTTGGTTTCTAGTTATCAACTTTTATCTTTGCAGCAAAAGAGTCCTAAGCACAAGTAGCTAGTAAGGGGGGACCTTGGTAAGGGAGCTAACCCAGAGTCTTATAAAACTTGATTATGTCCCTGATTATTAGCTAATTATGTTTAATTAACATTAGGGGAGATTAGTGCATGCAGAGATATGTGGCCCCTTCATGCCATGCAATTAAAAGCTTACCTTTTCATGCAAGTGAATTATTGTTTTTCGAATTTGAAGGTTTGAGGGGAGAAGGGAGTTCGAAGAGGACTGTTGTTCAATTACCAAAGAGAGTCAAGAGAGTCATACTCACCGAAAATAGGGAATTCACCCTACAAACTGTCCTTTGTTTGGGAAATTGAGAAAATTACCTAGAGTAAATTGTTGTGTGTAGATTGATTTTGAACTATGAAAGCTACAACCACGAATTTATAGAGAATTATGGCTGTATAAAATTATATTGGTTGTGTTATCGCACGGTTTGTACTTGGAAGTAAAGGAAAGGTGAAATAAAGGCAAACTGACGAAACTGGAGACTATCCTACCACTGTCACCTCGATGGGAAAACTCTTTCTGTTTAGGGTGGTAGGCCCAGGGGAGACTTCCCTGGTGACCTGGGGTTTTGAGAAGGCAAAGGCTTATGGCTAAGTAAAATTTTCCCCCTCACAAGTCACCACTGATCAAAAGGTTCGGCTAAACAACCAATAATGATAAAGATAAAGATAACCAAAAGTGTACCTGCCCAGAACAAAGCAACAAGAAAACTATATATGTGCAATATCACTTGCTGGTTAGTACTTCATTTAATCAAGGACTTTCTGATATAAAGCAATTGATAGATAATATTGATGAGGAAAATCAATGATGTACAATAGCAATGATTACAATATATCACTTCACAATAAATGCTAAAGAAGCTTCACAATGAAAAATAACGATTTATCATCAACGTCAAATACCAACATTCATCAGAAGCAATGACTAGCCAATCTTTCAATTGCTCATAAAAGGATTAAAATGTTGCAAGATAGATATAACTCAAATGGATAATGGCAGTGTTAGGGTTAGCAGGTTAATCTAGTCTAGGGTTAGAAGGAGCTAATGATTGTTGAAAGTATTGAATGTTTGTGATCAAGCTACTCAAGCATAGGAGGTCTTAGATCAATGCATTATTAGGGTAAATGGAGTCAAATGGCTGCAAAAGTTGAAGGGATAATATGATGATGGTAGGGCCAAAGACGAGGGATATGATGGTTGAAGTGTTGCTAAGGCAAGGCTTCAACCTATCAACCCTAGGGGAAGACGGCTCACTAAGGTGTAGTGAACCTAGGCCTTATTGCGTCTTCCTCCTTCTTTAGCTCAAAAGGCAAAGTAAAAACGGCTAGCTCGGATAGTGAATGGTAGGGTGTTGCAATGGCAAGGCCCTAACATTAGTCTTCAACAAATAAAATGTCTTCTTAGCATAACTTAGTAGGGACTTGAAATAAGAACACCAACTTGTGCTTATTACCTAGGGTTTAATCCAACAAATTTCATTAAAATGAAAGTAAAAGATACCATAACCATTCAAATAAAGAAGGATTGCAGAAATTCACTCACATTCACCAAGCATTCATTAAGCCAAACCCTAGTTGTAAACCTTCTACCAAGAAAATGCAGAAAATAGCCAAGAAAAGCCTCCTTCAACAAGTGCGCAAACCCTAGTTGTAAACCTTCCACCAAGAAAATGCAGAAAATAGCCAAGAAAAGCTTCCTTCAACAAGTGTGCATCACTAATTTCAGCCAAAAACCCTAAAGGGGGGCACAAATTTCAGACCTCACTAAGAGTGAGTGAAAGATGATGAAAATAAGAGAGTTTTAGCTCTGTATTTATACAATAGCAATGACCTTAATTAAATTTTAGGTCACTAAAAGGCCGACAAGGCCAAAATACACAATAATACTGTTTTACATTAAATGTCATAATTTGAAACCCTAATCAAGCAAAAGGAGACATCACGCCCCTTTAGGGTGACATTAGCCCTTTCTAGGGAAACATGGGCCTCCTGGAGCAAAACGTTAGCCCTCCTTGGGCCTCTAGAAGCTTCCACAC
>CBVK0100357258.1:0-12841 GCA_900067695.1 Picea abies
CACATCTCTTCTCAGAGATAAGCTGCCACCATTCTAGCGAGTCTTTCACTCTGTATTTTTATAGTCTCTGTACATTTATTTCATTAATAGAAATCGTGTATTACTGTATATCTGAGTTTATGGTTGCATCTCTGATACATCTCTGTTATATTATTGAATATCTGCAATATCTATGTGCATTTCTTTATTATATCTCCACTCTCATTTCGTGCCGAAAATAATCCGGATCAAAAGAATTCCAAGTAATCTCTTACATTTCTTAAAGTCGATAAACCAATGTTGATCTCAATGCACATTAACCATAATCATCATTATTTTATTTATTTTATATAACTATGATGTTTACGTTTATAACATCAAAATTATAAATAAAATTTAAAAAACAATATATTTTAATAATATATATATTTAAAATTAAATATAATAATTTTATTTTATTATTTTTATTGAAATTATATATTGTTTTTTTAAAGTGAAAAGCCATTATTAAATATTTAAAATATAAATATAAATATAAATTAGTTAAATTCAATAAAATTAAGATAGTCTTTTTTTAAGAAGTTTAGTCACCATAAGATCAAAAAAGGTTTGGCTAGAGATTGGATTGTCATATAAATAATATGTAAAAAGCTAAAAGTTGCATCTCTATTATGTTTAAAAATAATATAAAATGATAATAAAATTATTAATAAAAGGATAATTGTATCTCTATTATGTTTAAAAATAATATAAAATGATAATAAAATTATTAATAAAAAGATAATTGTATCTTTATTATGTTTAAAAATAATATAAAATGATAATATATTTTATCAATTTTAATTTAGATGATCAAAAATATTTTTCTATTATAAAAAGTTTACATAGCAAAATAATATTTTTAAAATTAACCACATTTAAATAGTAAAATAAAAATAAAAATGTACCTATAAAAATAATGTGTTATATTTGATAAAATATGTGATAATATTACTTAGTTATAAATGTTACTTAGTTATAAATGATCATACTTCGTGAACTTTCCACTTACTTTCCACTTTTGACAACCATAATGAATTTCATACTTTTATTTCTACCATGTCTAAGTAGAAATCACATTTTAAATAATATATAGTATGTTTTTTCTTATTTGTCCCAAAATCTTGGTTAGTTTCAGTGGATAGTAAACATTATCATCATAATTTGAAATTTTAATTAATGTAGTAAATTTTTATTTTGACTTAAGTAATTGAGAAACGTAATTATAATTTATATAATAATAAACTTTAATTATCTTCAACAAAATTATTTATGCATTAATTGAAGAAATTGAGCATAGAAATATTAGGACAAGAAGATTGGCAAAAAATGCCTCAAGCCATAATTCTCAACATTGTATTCATCTTAATGATACAAATATATAATACAATAATAAAACCACTTCAATTGTTCTAACATCGACACCTCATCAGGAGATAATGTAGGAGGAGACAATATAGGAATCTAGAAACACACTTAGGATAACAACTATATCCTAGCATGTGAAATATACAAAGGTTTTATACTAAGACTTAATGATTGTATATGAGAAAGAGGCTAACAACCCCCCCCCTCAATCATAAGTCCAAACAACAATACCAACAAAGCAGGTGCATAAGTTGGTATATCTCCATGTCTTCATGATGAAACTCCTTAGCTGAGCCACAATGAAAAACTGTCTCAAAAAACACCAAATATGGATGCTGAGAAATATGGAAAACCTCACTGTGTAATCATGTGAGACAGAATGCCAATAATTTTGTTCATTGATGTGAACTCCAATATGATGAGAGCGAACAAAGAGAAGTGAATTAGCTACAAGTCTGCCACATCCCTGAAAATTCTTGACAACTCAATCAATGCCAAGTTGCAATGCAGAAGGATCCATTTGTCCTCTGCTAGGTCTAATGACCATCTAGGTGAACCAAATGTCCACATTATTGCTCTCAAAATCAACATCCCAATGTATAATTCAATTATTCTGCCAAATTCTTGCATCTACAGACTGTAGTTGTTCATCTGGCAAATTCGATGTCCATGTGACATACTTAATGTTTGTTGTTGTCAAAACTTTTTTTCTAACAACCATATTCAATTCCATCATCAGTTCCCCCCTTTGTTAGCTTAAAGGAGAGACCACAAGTGGTTTCATGAACCATCATCACTGGAATTTTGTTTTGAATGCCCCCCCTTAAGGTGCATGAGAGTTTCATCATGGTACTCCCCCCTTCTAGTCTCAAGAGAGTACCATACTTATTCCATTTGAGTACAAAACAAAGTAGGCATGTGGAATTAACCACATGTTATCTCATCCCATGAGGGCCATGCTCGAAAGCTATGCCATAAGGGGACCACTTATGTGAGGTACAAAAATGTTATGTGATACAAGATTGATCTTTACTCAAGATTGAATTCTTCGATAAGACTTCTATAGTCGCTTGGTTGTTGATGACCATTGCCAAGGATCAATCCACTCATAGTGAATCTTCAATCTTGTAGGTTTCTTTAGTGTTGTACATCTGTCTGAAGAATGGTTATTCTTGCCACAATGTTGGCAAGGATGGAGATCAAAACATTGATTCTCCTTGTGACCAAATTGATTGAAATGTTGGCACTTAACACCCTAATCTTCAACATTTGAAGCTGAATTTTCTTGAAGGAATCCAACACTCGCAAACAAAATTGGTTTGGAGTAATTTGGAATATGAAAACTATTTTGATTTTCATATCCTAAGCCATGTCCATTCCCATTGAAGTGTAATTCTTCCCAACATCTTATGATGGGCTTGGATAGATCATGTTGTACTTGATGATGTGCTTCACATTTACTTTAACTTATACTTGTTGTAGCACTTTGTTCTTTGGCATCTTCTGCTTGCGATTCATCGTCATTGGAATTTGCTTCTGAAGTTGGCTTGCTGATTTGTTCTTTCACCGATTGTTGATCAAAATCATCATCATCATCATCATCATAGAGAGGGTTGTTCTGAACAAGAACTAGTTTAGAAAACTTCATTGGTTGTTGATTGTTAAGAGCAGTCAACTCATCATTCAATAGCTAAGATTGTGCTTGAAGAAGTCTAACTTTAGCTTCCATCACTTGCAAACAAGTTAGCACTGATCAAAGAGTTTATTTGTTCATTAGCACTGTGTTGTCTTTAGTGGTGTTTATTAGAGTGTTCAAAAACTCCAATAATTTGAGACTTCGGTTCATTTGAACACGCTCTCTTGATCGTGTTTCATGCTCGCTTGTAATCGCTCACTTGAACTTGCTTCCAGGAAGTTGAGGATGTCACTTACCAATGAAAATACATTCCAAATTATTACAATGGTTTGATTTTCAACTACTCACCTATAGACTCAGGAATAGAATGATACAAGAAAGTTGTGGATGTCGGGTTCAACCGAGAATGCAATTCCAATACATTGTAATACATTGAATGTTGATTCGAAAGATGAATTGATCTTCAAATTTGATGATGCTTTGAGTCCTTGATTATGAGTTCGATGTGTCCAGTGTTGATGTGATTGCCAATTTGATATCTTTGCTGCTTCGTGCTTACTTTGCTTGATTACTTGTGCTTTAATGTATGTGCTTTACTGGCATTAACTGTGTGCTTATTTCTTTAACCTACTTTGTACTCCATGTATGTGGGATAACGTCAAAACTAGAAGTAAACTAGCTCATAAGAAAACCATTAAAAAAATCACCAGCACACACTACACAAAGTGCACCTAAAATCCCCTTATTTAATTTCGAACGAATCTAAAACACTTCAACACCACAATTTATTATTATTATTATTATTATTCTTTTCTTAATACAAATTACTCTCACACTTAAGAACAATTCTTAAAGGGAAAAAGATTAGACTAAACCCTTTTACAAAATTTCCATTGTCTATTCTCTCAAAGATAAAATCCTCAATCTCTTTGCACATTAATGCATTTGTCAATATCATGAAGATCTCTATCCTTTCAATGAAATGAAACTTGTCAAAATTTGACAATTTCATTTTATACAATATTGCCCTCCAATACAAGTGAAAAAAATAAAAATATTTTATTCTAAAAATACTTCTTTATCACTCCAAAAGTTGTTCATAAAAAATATTTTAATAAGATATTCTTTATAACTCATATGTCACTCAAAAAATATTTCAATCATCTTTTAATCAAAAAGATGTCATACGGTAATGTACATGCATATACTTCCGTGAAGTTGTTGGGTGTGGAAAGTTCTTTCTGTGATGAACGGTTTTAAACCCCTGATTTGTTGCATGCATTTATAAATAATATAATCCGCCAAAACTTGAAACCAATGCCAAGTAACACTCAGTAAGAGAATTCTCTGACCTGTTTAATTGAGGAATCGAGCAAGTCATTCAACTCTGCCCAGAAATGATACAATTTGATTCGACTTTTCTGGAGAACTTTCCGCATGCCATGACAACGTACTTCAAAAAATCATATAGTTTTGATTCTGAATAGTGACTTTTAAATACTGTGTTCATTTCTAGAAATCATTCAACGCATACACAAAATTCCCAGTCTACTCTTCAATTAAGTCTGAACACTACAGATTTAAAACACTCGTCAATGCATTCTTATTTGGCTTCTCCACATCAATCGATTTGTATTAAATCACGAGAATACCTAACCTAATATATGTAAGTTAGTTCCGCTGCACCTATATCACATCCATAATTCATTTGGGTTTTGTTTTCATTACACCAGATATTGTGTTGATCGATCCTTCTGGGTTTCCTTAAAAACATGGATATTGAAACTGAATCGCACCAGATCATACCTGATTCACTGAGCGATTTGCTGCACATTCTATGCTCAAAAATTATTTTGATCTGTTGCATAATATTCACTGGGCGAATTTATTTTTAGATCTGTTTTTGCTGGAGAATTACTGGTATTACCGATACCGCCAATCCTTCTACTATTTTCTAATCATACTGCCAAAAGAGAAGATATCATTGTTGGTGCAAATATCACAATTGTGGTTGTGTAATTGCAATATGAAATGTTAATTGATTCCAGGGTGCAGCAGAGTTGTCGTTCTAGTTCGATCCACGCTGGTTTGTGGGTTTGAGAGTCGTGGGTATGCAGATTCGATCCAAACTAATTCAAATTATATCCTCCCTCTTTCTGGCATCACGAGCAAATGAACAATCCAACCTTGATGAGGGAAGACTCTGATAAATTGTGAGGCAAAGAGAAGTGCAGAGAGAAAAGAATAGAACAGTGTATTGGAATGTATGAAGAAGTACTGAGCTTCGTTACAATGCAAGAAGGTTGAGCTAAATAGGCTCAAGAAAGACAAAAATAGAAAGTACAACTGTCCAGTACAACTGGCAGTGTACAGTGAGACTGTTGAGGTTACATTATATTTAACACTCCCTCTTAAACTCAACAGTTACAATCATTAGCATTGACTATGCCCAAGTGCTGTCTCTGAAAATCAAAAACTGACTTTCCTAGTGGCTTTGTAAAGATATCAGCAAGCTGATCTCAAGAACCACAAAATTGTAGTGCAACATCCCC
Source organism: Picea abies (assembly GCA_900067695.1). Classification (NCBI taxonomy): domain Eukaryota; kingdom Viridiplantae; phylum Streptophyta; class Pinopsida; order Pinales; family Pinaceae; genus Picea; species Picea abies. Next base: position 5,575 of record CBVK0100357258.1, read on the forward strand.
ATTATTGACTAGCTCGTGTATGAAATGAAACCGAGTGTCAATGTGTTTACTTTTCTTGTGAAACACATGGTTCTTGGATAAAGCAATTGTTGATGTATTGTCACAGAAAATAGGAGTTGGATCATTTTTTGTATGTGACTTATCCTTCAATATTCTTCTCAACCATATAGCTTGACATGAAGCTGAGGTAGAAGCTACATACTCTACCTCTGCAGAAGATATTGAGACAATTGGCTGCTTCTTTGATGCCCATGAAATCAGGTTCGTGCCCAGTTGAAAAACATATCCTGATGTGTTTTTCATGTCATCTAGGCTGCTTGCAAAGTCACTATCTGTGTAACCAAAAAGTTGATTACTATCAGATTTAGTGTACCATAAGCCGAAATTGAGAGTTCCTGCAACATATCTCAAAATCCATTTCCCCATTTTCCAGTGTGAATCTTTGGGTGATTCCATAAATCTGGAGACAAGGCTGGTTGCATACATAATGTCAGGCCTAGTTGCTGTAAGATACAACAAACTGCTTACTAAACTTTTGTACAAAGTAGAGTCCACTATAGGACCTTCACCATTCTTGCTCAATTTTTTGCCTAATGGTATGGGGGTTTTTGTTGGATTCCATCCTTCCATGCGAAATCTTTTGATGATGTCTGCTGCATACTTTTGCTGACAGACAAAAATGCCTTTGGCTGATTGATTAACCTCAATCCCTAAAAAATATTTCATTATGCCAAGATCTGTCATCTCAAACTCAGATTGCATGGCATGTTTGAAATCTGTTAACTCAAGATTTCCTGTGTAGATAATGTCATCAACATATAAACATACAATTATATTTTTACCGTGCTTATCTATTTTGATGTAGAGAGTTGGCTCATTTTGACTTCTGCTGAAACCACTTTTGATCAGATAAGTGCCAATTATGTTGTACCAAGCTCTTGGAGCTTGCTTTAAGCGATACAAGGCTTTCTTCAACCGATATACTTTGGCTGGGTTCTCTTGGAGTTCAAATCCAGGTGGTTGATCGACATAAACTTCTTCTTCTAAGAAACCATTCAAGAATGCTGACTTGACATCCATCTAGTATACTTGCCATTTGTGTTGTGCTGCTATGGCCAATAGAGTTCTTACAATGTCTAGTCTTGCTACTCGAGCAAAAGTTTCACCATAATCAGTACCTGGTTGTTGTGAGAATCCTTTGGCAACAAGTCTTGCCTTGTGCTTTTCAATCTGCCATTTTTCATTGAGTTTAGTTTCGTAAACCCACTTGACACCAATACTCTTCTTGTGTCTTGGCAAATCAACAAGATCCCATGTCTTGTTCTTCTCAATGGAGTCAATTTCTTGGTTCATGGCTTGAACCCAATGTGGCTCCTTAGCTGCTTCCTTAAAGGATGTAGGTTGACATGACATTAAAGCAAAAAGATTGTGTTGCTCAAAGTCATCCAACTGCTGATGGATTTCTCTCAAACTTCGAGTTCTCTGATTCTGTGGTTCAAAGAATGATTCTTTGCTGGAAGTTGAGTTATCCTGAGAATTTTCAGGTTGTCTTTGTACTTGCAATCTTGGAAGAATATTTTGAGGTGCTTGCTATTCTAAATTTTCTATGTTTTCAGAACTTGGCAGCAATGGATTTTGACTGTCCACTTGCTGATTTTCTAAATCATTCCAGAATTGATTTTCCAGAATTGTACATCTCTGCTGAGAATTAATTTCTTGGTGATGGGATTGTAAAGCCTGTAAGCTTTAGATGTTTCACTATAGCCAGTGAAAATACATTTCTCACTTCTGTCATCAAGTTTCTTCCTTAATTTGAAAGGTATGTGAGCACATGCTATGCATCCAAATGTCCTTAGATGCGCTACATTGAGCTTTGTCCCACTCCATGCTTCTTGGGGAACTTTCATCTTCAGACTTGTGGTTGGTGATCTATTTAGAAGTTAAAATGAGCATGCTACTGCTTCAGCCCAAAAAGTATTTGACAAGTGTTTCTCTTTAAGAAGTGTTCTTGCCATATTCATTATTGTCTGATTTTTCCTTTCAGCCACTCCATTATGTTGTGGAGTATATATGGCTATTGTTTGCATGATGATGCCTTGAGATTTGCAGAAATTTGCAAATTCTACGGAGTTGTATTCTCCTCCTCTATCTGATCTGAGTGCTTTGATATATTTGCCACTCTGTTTTTCAGCTTCTGCCTTGAATTCTCTGAATTTTGCAAAAGTTTCAGACTTGTGTCTAAGAAAATAGATCCATATTTTCCTGCTAAAATCATCAATAAACGTTAGAAAGTAAAAACTACCACCTATTGACTCTGTTTGCATTGGTCCACAGAGGTCAGTGTGAACAAGTTCAAGATGTTGTTTGGCTTGGTTGGAAGACTGTGGAAAACTGGTTCTCTTGTGTTTTCCAAGTATACAAGACTCACATGGGGGAATTTGCTCTTTAAAGATAGGTAGACCTTTGACCATGGATTTTTTCTGAAGAAGACTTAGACTCCGAAATGTCGATGTGACGATGCGTTGATCTGCTGCCACCTGTCCTCTAAGATGAACAACTCACAGGTCCTCTCGGGATTTCGCGATATCGCGTATCGGTGTTTTGGAGTGCAATCTTTTGCTCATCCAACTCCCGATTCCCGATTTTGCGATGAGATAAGATTGACGGCTCATGATCTTTCTTGATCTAATAGTCCAGAATGACTCGTGATTTCACAATTCACGAATTCTCATGACAGTCTTTTGACCTTTACACCTGTGAGTCACAAAATGCCGAGATCTCACCACGTGTGTCTTGATGGACGGTCCAGATGATGTCGGGACTTCTCAAGTCAAAATTTCTCCTGTGCGCTCTAGAGGATTAAACCTTGTGCACTTTCTCGCTGATCCAACGACTGTCGGTCCTTTATGCAAGATCTGATGACTGAAACTCTTCCACCTTTTCCGTGCTTTCTTCTTCCCTTCTGAACTAGTTTCCCGCTTCGGATCCATTCGCAAGATGAATCTTACAACCTTAATGGTTGTTCTTTGCAAATTAGACGTGCTCTCCGCTGAATTTGACGGAATTTTCTCTTGTGGAAGAAAAATTTGTGAATCTTTCAAATATTTGAAAGAATTTCATGAATTCTTTGCTCTCTGTTTCAATCTTTGACAGATTTGAGTGAAATTAAGAAAACTTTAAACGATGTTGCTTTCTGCAGCAATCTTTAACGATTTTGAACATTTCCTTCAAGTTCTTTACATGTTCTTTCGTTCTGCAGCTCTTCTTCGTCAATCTTTGACGGTTCTTTGAAAAATTACAAGAATCTTTACTGTTTCTTCTTCTGCATTCTCTTCGTCCTGGATCTTTCGAGCGTTCTACGCTCTGGTTCCTCCACAAGCTTCTTACGGCAATCTTTTAGAGAGTCTTACAGACAGCTCTCCAAGCCTTGTGAAAAGTCTGTGTCACGTGCTCTCAAGATCCATGAAGCTCTGTATTGTGTGAGGATCGTGTTTCTCTCTGGACCGTGTGAAGAGGATTATTGTTGAACCTCTGATACCATGATAAATTGTGAGGCAAAGAGAAGTGTAGAGAGAAAAGAATAGAATAGTGTATTGGAATGTATGAAGAAGTACTGAGCTTTGTTACAATGCAAGAAGGTTGATCTAAATAGGCTCAAGAAAGACAAAAATAGAAAGCACAATTGTCCAGTACAGCTGGAAGTGTACAGTCAGACTGTTGAGGTTACATTATATTTAACAGACTCTGCTCTTTTCTTTTTACGGCCTCTTCAAGAACGTAGATCAGACTAGGGTAATTTGAAAGGTGCAAAATGGTAGTCCATAGAAAATGTTGAAGTTTTCTTTAATCAACAAATACAATGCAGATCCGTGAAAAGATGTGTGAGTAGATGGTGAGAACAAGCTACCAAACACGCCATCAAATAAATCAAGATACCACATCACACCAGGCACCATATCTAAAATTTTTGATAGTGATCTAATGCCATATACAATCAAGAATTCAAGAATAATGAGAGAAAGATCTACAATAGCATATTAAACTAGATGTGAAAAAAAACCTATGACCTCTTTATTTCCATTGTGCATGTGATTACAAATTTGCAATTTGTTGATGTAGGCATTCATGTTGCTTTCTCTTCAATCATCACTTGTGGAGTCATCAATGATCAGATCCAGCTTTCTCACAGTGTAGAACTTTAAACAACCAGACCGGATTTGATTTCCCCCAGATCTATTTCCTTGATGATGTAGCTCGTGTGCCAATTTGCACTTATTTCGCTGCATGATGTTGATGCACCTCAATTCCCATTGAAAACTACCATGGAAATCAAGACTAACAGGCCTTTAAGAACTATAACAAGCTCTGATGCCAATTGAAGAAATTGAGCATAGAAATATTAGGACAAGAAGATTGGCCAAAAAGACTTCAATCCATAATTCTCAGCATTGTATTCATCTTAATGATACAAATATATAATACAATAATGAAACCACCTCAATTGTTCTCACATCGAAACCTCATCACCGGATAAGGTAGGAGGAGACAATATAAAAATCTAGAAACACACTTAGGATAACAACTATATCCTAGCATGTGAAATATACAAAGGTGGTATACTAAGAATTAATGATTGTATATGAAAAAGAGGCTAACACTAATGATATTAATCAGCCATGAAAAATCCCTTAAGTATAATACGAAACACATCATACTCTATCCTTGTTTTAGAAGTTTGATTCCCACCTATGGAGAGTAAGGCTATGTTAAGGTACATATTGTACAAGTATAACTTGGGTACTTGGGTAACCTGAATAAAGAGAGGTTTCATATAGTACACTCAAACACTAATAAAAATGCTCACCCAAGATGGACAGTTTTGGAGAGTAGTATAATGGGATTCCCATCAAAATATCAATTCCATTGATAGTATTTTTGTAAAAACTATAAATAAAATATTTCATGATACATTAATATTGAGAATAAGAAAAAAATGGTTAACTGCAAATATGTAAATCACCCTAAGATTAGAGATAAAATCTTTCCCTATTATTGATAGATTTAAAATAAAATAAGAATAAAGTTACATGAACTTTATAGAGAAAGTGGGAATTGGACATGTAGAGTTTTTGAGGTACCAACACAAAATATCAAGTTAACAATGAAGCATACACAACATGCAATGGTGTGAAGAGAAGAGACAAAAATGGAGGAAAGAATGAAAGAATTTCTATTTACTGAAGGAGAGAAAATTATACAATACATGGGATATACTCTATATCATACAACTAACTTGTCGTAGTAGTCAACTAATGCACATTAAGAGTGTTATGAAGAGATTTGACACACATTGGCAGTCACCCACCTACTCCACGTTAAGTGACCATGTGGTCATTAGTTAACTACCCAAACTGAAACTAAATGAGAAGACGATCACTTATACATGTGGAATGCACCTTACTGGTGATGGTCTAAGTACAAGTGCGAAATACTGGTGATGATCCTCAGGTTACCATGCAACACTTGGTGATAAAACCAAGGTTGGCATGCAACACTTCACTCAACTAGTCTAATTGAACAGTAACTGAGATTTGACTAGATTGTATGTGTTGGGTTGTTATATTCTTTGCAGTGAAATTCTAGTGAAGGTGAATCGACACTGACAGTCGAAGTTGAGGTGGATCGACAGCAGGTCGAAGTTGAGGTAGATAAACAAAAAGTCAAAGGTCGAGGGATTCGACTGGGTAAAGTTGAAGATGAAGATATCGACGAAAATTGAACCAAAAAGAGGTCGAAGTGTGGGCATGAGATGAACGACTAGAGACCGAATGAAGGTCAACTGGTAAACCTGAATTGGAGTTTATTGTAACAGAATCCTAGGTTTTGTAGGATTTGTAGCCAACGATATGCATGGATCTGTAAAAAAAATTTGGTTCTAATATTTAGGGGTTTTCCTATTGTAAATCCTATAAAGAGGAATGTTGTAAGGCCGAAAGGGTTGTTGTTGTAAGGTGATCATTGAATGTATATTTGCAGGTTAATGCATTTGTAAGTGTATGTTGTTGGTCATGCATATGTAAGCCGAATTGGATATAGGTTTGTTCTTGTGTAGGAAAGAGGGAATGATGTCTATTGTGTCTTAGGTGTGGACCAAGGTTAGATATGTAACCTTTTATTCTGAATGAATAAGACAACAAGAGAGTAGAATGCTCAAAGGAATGTTGGTTTTCCCAGTTAAGGGTTTCCAGGGTAAAATCTTAGTGTACTATGTGATTGCTTGTGTCATTTGAGTTCTTGATTAAATTCTTATTCTATTCTACTAGGGTTAGTGTGGAAGTGTCATGCATTTACTGACTTGTGGAATCAAAGCTTAGGTATTCTATCTGAGCCCGATAGTTCTCGGTTGTCCAACCTCTGGGGAAAATGGCATAATAGACTGTGATGTACCGGTACTTGGTCCTACCATTTCTATAGGAGAAATGCGTAGGACCGTCCATAGCTCATCCAACTAATCCCTGCTACTTTTCTAAAGAATTTTGGTAACCTCTAAGTTGGAACGAAGTTGTTCCACTATTTCAGGTATCTTAGCTTTAGATTGTGCCTTTGCTGACTAGATTTTGGGAACCTTCTTCTAAGGACAAGTGAGTTATCAAGTTGTGTAATGCTTTGGTGAGTATATCATATCTTGATCTGCAAATCTTGAATATGAGAACTAAACCCTATCTACAGTAAGAGTCGCAAGTCATAAATTGTTTTAAAGGTCACGATAAAGAATGGTGAGCAGTTTTAGAATAGAGATAGAAAGATTCAATGGCCATATTTTTGATCTTTGAAAACTTAAAATGGAAGATCTTATTATGGATCAAGAATAATGGAAAACAGTCTGTCCAAGTACCCAACTGACATACATGTCGACGGAAGAATGGGAGAAACTGGAAAGAAAGGAAAGAAGTATGATTTAGATTTGTCTTGCAGATTCAGTGTTGTTGAATGTCTCATGTGAATATTCATCCAAGAAACTATGGGACAAGTTGGGAAGCTTATACCAGTCAAAATATCTGGTAAATAAGTTGTTTATCAAAAATAAACTGTATCTTCTGAGGATGAGTGATGGAAGTTCGGTGATTGAGAATTTAAATGCATTTAACAACATGTTAATCCAGTTCTCATCTATGGATATAAAGATCACTGATGAGGACAAACGTATCAACTTACTATGTTCTTTTCCAGACTCCTGGGATAGCTTAGTCATGGCTATTGGGAGTAA
>CBVK0100357259.1:0-12841 GCA_900067695.1 Picea abies
TGACAAAAATAACCATATTGTGGCAATATGACGAACGTAGGCTCGTTGTCACATTTCCATCAACATAGCTTCGTCGTCGCAATGTTACGCAAATATCATGTCCTCATAATGTGACAAACAATTCCAAATGTTGTTATCTAAATGTCATTCGTAGTCTTGGTCAACGATGGTCATGGGCAGCCATGGTCACTGGTGGATAAGAACTGGAAAATATGGTTAACCATTGTCAAAGGATGGGGTTAACCATTGAGAAAGGATGGGGTTTCCAATAAACATATCTATACAAGCAATATTAACCTTCTCTGAATCTATTGTTTCTAATTTCATCATCATAAAATATGATAGATCATGTAATGGAATGATGTTTTCTCATAATCCAAGACCTGGTTTCATCTTTTTTTTTCTCATAAATGAAAATTATTCAATAAAAATGGTTTAATACTTATGGATATTACATCAAGCAAGACCTATTTGCTTCTGACAGAGTTTCAGATAATAACCGAGGGTGGGCGACTGAATATTGTCGAAGGATAGGTACGAAATTACAAAGGGAAAATAACAACTATTTTTTCTTAAAAATTTAATATACAAAGATTACTCGATCACTCAGACAAGGATGACCAGAATGTAACACCACCCAGTTCTGGATTTAACTTTAATAAAGAAAGTGTCTCTCAAAAATTTTACCTAGCTTTGAACAGGTCATTGAATATCATAGGACCCTCATATAAGGTGAAGCCTCATGAGTTTAGGCTAAAGAAAGGAGGAAAGACCTTCATCTTAAAGGAGTATCTCCCACCAAAAGAAGCATTGGTGATTGTCTCAGCCAAGCAAGCAGGGAAATGCATTAAGCAGACTGGAGTGTATGTGTTATTCATTGTGAGGCCACAAACACCATCACAAGAAAGAGTCAATTTGCAAGCACAGGTGACATCACTGCAAGCTCAATCCAAACCGGAGCTCCAATTTTTCTCGAGAAAATACAATACGAGGGAACTCTTAGAGTATCTCAACCAAATCCTAATGACTTACCATATGAAATGGCGAGTTTTAGGGGAAACATCCTTACCTCTGTTTCGAGAATCAATATTACCTTAATCCCAATACTACCTTTGCAAGATGATGTAGATCCTTTTCTCGGCGTTCAGAATGCCATTTGAAGGCATGAACATGGTTGAGCGTAGTTGAACATGGTTGAGCGTAGTTAATGTTTTTAAGACTAAGTACCTTTATAGTTAATTTTTTTAAGACTAAGAACCCCTTTAAATAATGATCCTATGATATGGATCATATGTAACAATATATGTTCGACAATCATATATAAAATCGATCAAACATTTATAAAAGCTTTAATTGTGATTATCTCAGTGATTAAAAAATATTGTATGTGGACAAGGTATATATAAGTTACGAGTTTGGGCCTTAGTAGACTCCTTCAGTCAAGAAATTTTTGTCAACAATCAAAAAATAAGGATGTTTAAAGACCAAGACTCATGTTGCTAAGTAAATTTAACATTAAGACCTTAGTCATAAAAAAAAAAATAGTAGTGATTATGGGGTACATTATAGTTTTGGCATAACTAAGGATAAATCTAGGTGGATGCCATTTTATTCGGATTTTACCCAAAAGGCTAGCTGGAAATTTTGGGATTTACGAAGACGTATGGATGGCCTCAAAGAGAAAGCATAATGTAAACAAGCTCAAAATTTATTACACCGGTTATCAAATTTTTTACAGAGTCGTTACTTTCACATGGTGGGAGACGATTGTAACTTACAAAAACATCACTCCATAATCCATGGAACTACAAGAAGAAAATAAAGGAAAAGGCCTATAGGAAAATCCCAATTTAAATATTGATACTATCTATTAAGGGAAATAAACGACAAATAATACTTGCTAAACCCTTGCACCATAGTTTATGGAGCCTACGAGGACATTTGTAAAAATACTCATACGTGAAAACCCTTCTAATCTTAACTAAACATTGTGTGTTGACAAGTGTTGCAGCGTAGTCCCTGCCAGGTTGGAATTGGAATAAATGCGACCGAGTATAGACACGAAATGGGAATAAATGCGACCGAGTACAGACACGTCGGTAGGAAGTTGAAGTACATGTGGTTTCCATGCAGAATATAGTATTCGAATTAGTTTTTTCTCCAAATTTATAAAAAATTATTAACATTTAAAAGGTTCTTGGACACAAAAAAATTAGCATTTCTGAAGTAGTTTTCTACATACGTTGGTGGACAAAAACACCAAAAAATAGTAGTAACATCTGTTACATAGGTTCATGGAGAAAAACACAAAAGAATTAGCATTACTGAATTAGTTTTCTTTAAAACAAGGGCTCGTGGACACAATAGAAATTGAAATTTATCAAATTATAGGTTCCTAGACAACATAAATTATACATATCAAATTTGTAATTTTATAAAGTAGATATTTACTTTTATACCTACGAAATATGTACTTTTATAAAGTATGGGAATAAGATTCCATACTTGTCAATTTTTGGATCCCGGGTTCTCGGGCTGACAATTGGGCTTTGTTGTTTTGTGCCCTACAAATAACACCTAGAGTTCTGTGACATACAAATTGACAATCAAACTTGTGGACTATTTGAAATTTAAGGGCCTACATCTGTTACAAAAGTTCGTGAATAAAAACACAAAAAAACTAGCATTCCCGAATTATTTTTCTTTAAAACAAGGGCTCCTCGACACAAGAAATTGAAATTTATCAAATTATAGGTTCCTCGACAACATAAATTATACATACAAAATATGTAATTTGATTAAGTAAATATATAGAGCATGCGGGTTCTCAGGCTGATGTGCTAAAAATTGGGCTTATGTTCTTCGGTGCCCTACTAATAACACCCAGAGTTTCGCGACATACAAATTGACATTCGAACTTATGGAGTATTTGGAATTTAAGGGCGTCTGTTACATAGGTTTGTGGATACAAGAAATCAGTTTTCTTTAAAAGAAGGGCTACTAGACAAGAGAAATTGAAATATATCAAATTATAGGTTCCTGGACAGCATAAATTATACATACCAAATATGTAATTTGATTAAGTAGATATATAGAGCATGCACGGAACCCTCATTCTGGGTTCTCGGGCTGGTGGGCTGAAAATTGGGATTTTGTTGTTCTGTGCCCTACAAATAGCACTGAGAGTTCCGTGATATAAAAATTGACAACCGGACTTCCGGACTATTTGAATTTTTTGATCATGGGTTTTCAGGCTGGTGGGCTTAAAATTGGGCTTATGTTGTTCTGTGTCCTACAAATAGAACCCAGAGTTCCGTGATATACAAATTAAAAATCAAACTTGCAGATTATTTGAAATTTAAGGGCCTATGTCTATTACATAGGTTCGTGGACAAAAGCACAAAAAAACCTAGCATTCCTGAATTAGTTTTCTTTAAAACAAGGGCTCCTGGACATAAGAAATTGAAATTTATCAAATTATAGGTTCTTGGAAAACATAAATTATACATAGAAAATATGTAATTTGATTAAGTAGATTTATAGAGCATGCAAGGAACCCTCATTCCAATTTCTCGGGCTAGCGGGCTGAAAATTGGGCTTCTGTTGTTCTGTACCCTACAAATAGCACTGAGAGTTTCGCGATATACAAATTGACAATCAGAGTTGCGAAGTATTTGAATTTTAAGGGCCTCGTGTCCAAAAAATTTAGCATTCCCGATTTAGTTTTCCTTACATGTGTTTTACATACGCTGGTGGACTAAAAAACAAAAAAATAGTACTGACGTCTGTTACATAGGTTGGTGGACAAAAGTATGAAAAAACAATAGCATTCCCAAATTAGTTTTCTTTAAAATAAGGGCTCCTCAACACAAGAAATTGAAATCTATCAAATTATAGGTTCCTGGACAACATTAATTATACATACCAAGTAGTAATTTTATAAAGTATGGGGATGATAATTTTTAGAGCATGCACGGAGCCCCATACTTAGCTAGTTTTTGGATCCGGGTTCTTGAGCTGGCGGGCTGAAAATTGGGCTTCTTTTGTTTTCTTCCCTACAAATAGCACCCAGAGTTCTGTGATATACAAATTGACAATCAAACATGCAGACTATTCGAATTTTAAGGACCTACGTCTCTTACATAGGTTCGTGGACAAAAGCACAAAAAATCTAGCATTCCTAAATTAGTTTTCTTTAAAACAAGGGCTCCTAGACACAAGAAATTAAAATTTATCAAATTATAGGTTCCTGAACAACATAAATTATATATACCAAATATGTAATTTGATTAACTAGATATATAGAGCATGCATGGAACCTTCATTCCATGCTTAGCTAGTTTTTGGATCGCGGGTTCTCAGGCTAGGGACCTAAAAATAGGGATTTTGTTGTTCGGTGTCCTACAAATAGCACTGAGAGTTCTGCGATATACAAATTGATAATCAGACTTGTGAACTATTTCAATTTTAAGGGGCTCGTGTCCAAAATTTTTAGCATTCATGAATTAGTTTTCTTTACATACATTTTACATACGTTGGTGGACAAAAACACAAAAAAATAGTAATAATGTCTGTTACATAGGGTGGTGGACAAAAGGACAAAAAAAATAGCATTCACGAATAAGTTTTCTTTAAAACAGGGGCTCCTGGATAGAAGAAATTGAAATTTATCAAATCATAGGTTCATGGACAGCATAAATTATACATACCAAATACGTAATTTTATAAACTAGATATTTACTTTTATACATATGAAATATGTACTTTTATAAAGTATGGGGATGATATTTTATAGAGCATGCACAGAGCCCTCATTCCATACTTGCACAGATCCCTCATTCCATACTTAGGAATTTTTTGGATCTCGGGTTCTCGGGCTGACGGCATGAAAATTGGGCCTCTGTTGTTCTATGGCCTACAAAGAGCACCCATAGTTCAGTGATATACAAATTGACAAGAGGACTTGCAGACTATTTTAATTTTAAGGGTCTTTGTGACAAGAAGTATGAAGAACAGGTGGTAAAGATGCATAAAATGAAATACTCTCTATACGTGTGAGTAGCAAAAAAGTAGTGAACACAATTTTATGACATTTATATAAAAAAAGAATAAAACATGTTACATATTCCTAGAAATTTAAAGAAACATACATATGTGTGTGTGTGTGTGTGTGTGTGTGTAATATGATATCTCAAATTTGAGTGAGTGATTTATCTCATACTTAATTTTGAAAATGACAAGGCAGGAGAAAAGATGCATCGGAAAAAAAGACAATTGAGATAAAATAAATAGAATGTCTTCACATTCAGCATAGCTGAAGATAAAAATCTAGTAATACATAAATATATAAGGAGACAAAAGAACAGTTTTATTTGGAATATATGAAAAAAAAAATAGTTTGTTACATATCCCTACAAATGTAAATGTGTTTTTCATATAGACTGGGATTGGGGATCTCGCAGACCATAAGAGAAATATGTACAAGAAATAGGACTGTGGAAAGAATAAGTTGGACATGGTAGAGTGTAATACCTAAAAAGTAGAAATGGGAAGATATCAGTTTTTGGCTATAGATTTCTACTCAGAAAAGGTGGAATAACTGGATTGATAAATAAAGGACTATCAATGTACACTTACAGGCATGGTACATATAAGTAATTTTGGTATTTGCTTGTTGAGGCCTTTTCATGTTGTTTTTTGTCTTTGAAACGCTTGAATAACTGGATTGATAAACAAAGGATTTATGCATTTTCCTATTGGATTTCGTCAGCAACCCACTTCAAGTTCTCTTCAATATAGCTTCTCAAGGGGGGCGATGTTGATGTCATTCTGGATTTTAATGATGAAAATTTCATTTTCTAATTCTCTTAGATCAATAGAAATATTATACAGATCCTGATGAATGTCTCCATTTTGTACCGAATACCGGACTAGCCAGTTGCCCACCTCTTCTTCATGATATTCAAGAATCCTGTAAAAAATTTCTAAAGACAAGGACTTAAAATTATCAACTTGTTTATCAAAAGCTTGTTTGGTTAACACCAATGAGTTGATGATTAAGCTAGGGTCCTGGAAGTCATTTTTCCTTCCTGCTAACTCTATTTTGGTGATCTTTGTGAATAATTTTTATTTCTTTGATATTGCTTTCTCACATGATTGGACGATGAGATAGAGGTTCTTCACCTTCTCTTTCCAGCATGCTTCTAATTGAGTGAGCCATTTTTTTGACGGGAGATCATGTTGCCTTCTTGTCATGTTTGGCATTTTGTTGACATGAAAGGAAAAAGGGATGACCATGTGCAAATAGAAATTTTCTTCATTTTTTAAATCCGTCTGCAGAATTTGGAGCAAATTATGTGCCCTACTCCCCAGGGAATCCATATTTTGTGATGCTGCCCAGGCCTTAGTAATCAGTTCCATTTTTTTATTGATATTTTTCTCCACATATCCTCTACAGGATGCAAGGAAGCTGGAGGATGATTTTAGATTTTCTGCAGGGGTACAGGTAGTCGCAGACATGGCTATTTCCAAAGGACTGACAAGCAATGGCATAGGAAACAAAGCTTCCTCTAATTCCTTAATCTAGTTCTTTAGTCTGACATTCTCAGCCTCAATGAATCCAACAGAATCATAAAGAGCATCTCCGATTTCCATATGAAGTTGGGAGATTTTGGATGTGTGCATATTGGCAAGGTCAAGTTTTGAACGATTTTTTCTTTTCTTATTTTTACCATCTCTTTTTTCAATGATTAATTTTTTTATTCGCTTTCAAAAACAACACTCTGGAATACGAAGGATTCATCTTCGTCAAAAATTTCATTATCAACCATGTCCATTGAGTAGGCATGGTGAATTGTGTCTTCGGGTTGATCAAGGTTGCAGAATATGCTATCCAGATCAGCATCAAGATCCATGTTTTCACTGTAAATTTCGGACTGCTCTGCCTCCCCTACAATTATTTTTCCCTTCTTCTACATGGGAAGCTTGTGAGGAATATGTTCACTATATCTCTATAAAACTGTTGTGGATCTGCTGCCAGTAGTTTATGAAAATGTTGTTTTTCTCTATACGCTGTCTGAAATGAAGAAATGGAGGGGACAATATAACCCCCCAGAAATGTTGGTTCAATGCGTGCGAATGAAAAATCCCCTCATTAATGACAATATCTATGTGTGTTGTATGGTGACCTATTATAAGTAAAGATTAATTATTGCATACTTAGAAATGCAAAGTTGGCGATTACGGTGAAGAACGTTTAAGGATTGGATGTTTCGTTAAGGAACCATGCTGGTGGCGTGCAAATGACATTCCATGGTATTTGAAATTAAGATTGAGAATTGATAAGAAAATCCTTCACAAATATTGCATTAATGGCATAACTTCTTGAGCCTTGCGCGCATCAATGACAGCTTAGACAGTGCCTACACGATGACCTGTTAGCATTAAAGATTTAGAAACAAGACATATATCTATATCTATCTATCTATCTATCTATCTATCTATCTATCTATCTAATCTAAAAACATTATTTTCATGTACTAAAATATCAATATTAAATATTGATATTGTACAATTTAATTAAAAAAAATTATCAAATGAGTCGCAAGTTCGAGTCCGGGTCCAATTGTGGATCACCGAAGTTTTTGGCACAGGATATAAGATTTATAAAGTACCTTTATGTACTCTTATAAGTATGGATATAAGATTTCATAGAGCATGTATGTATCCCTCATTCCATACTTAACCACTTTTTGGATCTCAGGGTGGCGGGCTAAAAATTGGACCTCTATTGTTCTGTGTCCTACAAATAGCACCCAGAATTCCGCAATATACAAATTTTTCGATGAACTCCAGGCTGGCTTGCTCAAAATTGCACTTCAATTTTCTCATGTGCTTCACGCAACACTGGGAGTTATGTGATATACAAGTTGAAAAACGGACTCTAGGATTGGTGGGTTTAAGGTTGTGATTGTCTACATGTATAACATATAACATATATGTTATATAGCTAAAATTATCTAAAAACATTATTTTCAAGTACTTAATTATTAATAATGAATATTGATATTGTACAATTTAATTAAAAGAAATTAGCAAATGAGTCACAAGCTTCCAGTCTGGGTCCAATTGCATATCACCAAAGTCTCAGGTGCAAGAGTAGATGGACATGAAATCTTCCACTCCGTCATCTGGGAACCCGCGAGCATAGACATGAATTACCAAGTTTTCGATGCAAGATGTAAATTTGGAACACGGGGAATGAGAGTTTCATAAGGCGTAGCGTGGGACCTGTGGGCATAAAATTGGCTAAGGAAACCAAAGGGCTCGGTCTGAATCGCAGTGCATATTTCATAATTCATGTGCAACATCAATTGTGTGTTGACTAGATAAATATGTGTAGAAACCAGACAAAACTATATATGTACCTTTATAAAGTATGGACATGAGATTTTACAGAGCATGTACAGATATTGCATTCCATACTTGGCCACTTTCTGGATCATGGGTTCTCAGGTTGGCGAGCTCAAAAAATAGGCCTCTATTGTTCTGTGTCCTACAAATAGCACACAGACTTCCGCGATATACAAATTGACAGCGAACTTGCGGGTGGATGATATTTTATAGAGGATGTACACTTTCTAGGAACACGAGGAATGAGAGTTTGATAATGAATAGTGGGGGACCCATGGGCATAAAATTGGCTAAGGAAACCAAAGGGCTTGGTCTGACTCCCAGTGCATATTTCATAATTTATGTGCAACACCAACTCTGTGGTTAACAAATCAGTATGTGTAGAAACCAGGAAAAACTAAATATGTACCTTTATAAAATATGGACATGGGATTTTATAGAGCATGTACGGATATTGCATTCCATACTTGGCCACTTTCTAGATCGCAGGTTCTCGGGATGGCAGGCTCAAAAACTAGGCCTCTATTGTTTCGTGTCCTACAAATAGCACACATACTTCCGCGATATACAAATTGGCAAGTGGACTTGTGGGGTGGATGAGATTTTATAGAGCATGTACAGTTTCTAGATCGCGGGTTCTCGGGATGGCGAGGTAAAAAATGGGCCTCTATTGTTCGGCTCCTTACAAATAGCATCTATAAATCTAAGATATACAAATTGACAAGCGGATTTGCGGGTTGGTCGACTCAACATTCTACTTCTAGTGATTTCTGCGATATACAAATTGACACACAAACTCCAGGGTTGGTGGGCTCCCATAAATGAGGAATACATACCAAATATCCAGAGATCCCTTATTCCATACTTAGCCACTTATTTGGATGGCGAAATTGCGGGTTGTACATTGGGCCTCTAATGTTCTATGTCCTGCAAATAGCACCCATAGTTGAGCGATATACAAATTGATAAGTGGACTTGTGGGTTGGTTGGCTCAACATTTCATTTATGTTATAGGGACCTAGGCACAAAATAAAAATAAAAATAAAACATAGCTGCAAACAAGTTTGACAAATACATACAAAGTAAATGAAAAATTGTTTAGTATGGAACACGGGTAGAAAAAAAATGCACCTTTGCATGGATTCCTCTACATCTCTGGGTAGGATTTCTTTGCGGTGTCTATTTTTCATGTTTGTTTCTATCAACAAAAGTAAAAAACAAAATGGATATAAACATAAGTTCAGATGTAAAGAAAAAGGAAAGTACTATGTACATATACTAAAAAAAATAGAATAAGATGAATAAACAAATAGTTTTTAGGAGGATGTACTTTTCTTTTTTTTTGCATAATGTATATTTTATAATTCAAGTACAACACCGACTGTATGCTCACGAGAATAGTATGTGTAGAAATCAGGGAAAACCATGAAGTTGGATAATTTATTTATTTTTATGTTTTTTGCAACAAGCTATACAGATATGCTTTGAAACATAGAAATATGACTTTGCAATATGTTTAATGTATATCTCATAACTCAAGTTCAATACCAATTGTATCATGATCATACCAATATGTGTATAATATAAACATACTTTATTGAGGAATGGGCACATTCGACCAAACATGGTCAATAAGTGTGTTTTGCAGATGGCTTGTGTTGTTAAAAATAAAGCAGAGACTGAATTTGCACATGTAGTTTTCCAATTCTTTTGTTCTGCCACTATTTTGTAGCATGTCAATATTGAAGTCTCCTACAAGTACAAAGGCTTTGTTCACATGGAAATGGCCCAGTGCATTGGAAATAACATCTACTATGTTGAAGAATGTTGCATGGGGGGCAACATACAGGTTCAGTATTGCAACTTATGTTTCATGGAAAAAAAAATTGCAAGCACCACTTCAACATTATTTTCTTTGATATGTATATGGTCCAAAATTGGTACATGTTTTTTCACCAGTATCATCACCCCATGTGTAATGTAACTTGATATGCAATTGTGATTTGAGAATTGTTTGTTCTACATGCATAATGCCATGTTTGTTTCCTACAAGCACAGAATATCAGATTGCATTATATCATAGTCATTCAATATATCATCCATGTGTGCATTTAAGCTGCATGTGTTAAGCGAGAGAATTGATACAGATGAATTTGTTTGTATGGATTGGTAATCATAGTGTTGTTGTCATTTTACGGTGGTACTAAGTCATTCCATTTCAATATCAACTTTATGTTTCACTTTGAAGTTATCTTTTGTGAGAGAACTTAGTAAATACAAGGAGTCTATGCTTCTGACACGGGACAGTGTTGTGTATACAAGTCCATGTATCTGAATTCTAGCAAGTGGAAATGAAACATTATCAAGTGTTAGTCCTTGTAATTTGTGGACTGTACATGTACATGCAAGTTTAATCAGAAACTATTTTCGAATCTTCAGTCGATCTGTCTTTATTTATGTTGATATTGACTTCGATATTCACAAAATAGGTTTTCAATTGATTCCAGTGTTTGAATTATATAGATAAGACAACTTGCTTTCTTGTAGCTTGCCTATATGCGGTTCATGGAACTTAATCCAAAGGACATCAAGTTTTTCTATCTTCGTATAGCCTTTGAGTATTCCATATGCACCATTCACCAAGCCATCCTATGAATCATAGTTACAGGCATATATTTCGACCAACATTTCTAATTTGAGGACAAGCTGCAAAGGTAAAGTGACTAAATTTTCATGACGTGGCACATTTCCATGGTTTTCTTCTTCCAGGTCAATTGAATTGGTGATGATATCATCGCCAGGCATGAGCGATAGCATGTGGTTGTTATATATTGCAACACCCTTGTTTATGTAGAACATGTAATGGAACGTTGGGTATGTTGGTGTAGGCCGTAAGCACCTCGAATTGATATAGGTTAAGTCATCATAGGTTTGGTTGTTTGTGCCCATTCTATTCAGAATTACAATGAATGTTTCATTTGTCTTGCGTATTGTAGTATGCAACTCAAAGCATTTAATATTGTCTCTCCAGAAGTCATGGGTGACTATTTCCATGTTAACGATAGGTTGTTCAAATATCAAAGAATCTTGGATGGGTTGTGCCTGGTAAAGATCCCCAAAGAATATCATGTCAATGTTTCCAAAGTATTTTGTGTGCACATGTTTTATGTTTCTTAGTCAGTTGTCAATGGAATACAAGAACCAACTCCAAATAAAATATGGTTCATCTGTAAAGACAAGTTAGAGTTCCTCGTAAATCTTAGATAATGTATCCAACATTTCCTTTCTAGGTGGAAGAAACTATGACTTGTCAAAAGGCATTAAAAATGCAGACTGGACTGTTGTTCCACCAACATTATATGCAGTTTTTCTTGTGTATGCAACTATTATGCCCTTTGGTTTCATAGGATCAGAGGAATTGTTTGAATCATAGATTTGTATAAGCATTTGGAACAGTGCTTTCACTGTGAATGTCTTGCCTATTCATGCTCCCCTTATAAGGAACAAGTGCACAAGACTATCCATGTTCACGCGTTTTTAAAGAGCAACGTCCTTTAGAATTGTTTGTTGTTCGCGATTCAACAGATGTCTTATTCTGTGGTATTCATTATTTTCAATTAGGAAATTATCTTTTGTGACTTGAAAACCAAGATTGATATGTTTTTCACTTCCGCCTTCTAGAGGATGAGGCAAATCCGCTTGTAAGTCATAGGACTCGGAAGGATTTCTGGTTGTTTTTCGGTTTGTGAATGTCTCATCATGATCACTAGGGTTTTATAGGTCATTAAGTGCAACTTCTAGATCACCCCATATCGGATTAACATTGTAGATAAATATAGCTTCATTAATTTGCACTATAGTCTCAGATGCAACAAACACAACCTTCGATGTAGAGAATTTGTGTTTCTATGTCTCTTCGTTTTCATCAAACGAAACGTATAACAACAATTTTTCTCTACAATAGTTTTCATAGTCACAATGTTTATTGTATTTAACAAACCGTACCACAGAGGGTTTTTTTTTTTTGATATGGGTGCACCATTTTCTTTGTAATGCGATACAAATTCTGCTAATATGCCTAATAGGAGATGGACGCTTAAGGTAATAATCAACAATAGAGAGACATAGCACATCTTCTGAATTGTCAGGCTCTTGTTGTAGAAAAACTGGTGGTTTAAGAACAAATGTGTGTTTTTCAAGTGGAGATGTGTTTATGAAGACATATTTTCTTGAACTACAAGTGAGGGGCAGGGAAAGTGCAATGTGAACTGCTTGTTGAGCATAATTTTTTTGAATATTAAGCAATGTATTGTCAAGTGTGAGTATCATTTTTATGGTATCAATATGAATTCTTTCATGTTCTTTGTGTATTCTTCTGAATTCACTTGTCATAGATTTGTCAACCTTTTTCATATACGAGGTATAGTAC
>CBVK0100357260.1:0-12841 GCA_900067695.1 Picea abies
CCGGACCCCGCAGAGGGGGTACCCCCCCTCTGCACTCCCCCGCGTGGAAGACTGTACATACTTCTGGGGTGTAAATACTTCATGGGATATAAACACGGCTGGAAGCAAGGACCTCTGAATCAGAAAGATAATCAGGCTCCACAACCAACAATATGTCCAATAAATCAGAAGGTACATGATTAAGAACTTGTGGTATAGGACCAACTTTAGTTTCATAAGGTTCACAAGAATGAACTTGTACATCATATGGCTCAGAAGAATCTTGGTCACAATTAGCTATGCAAGGAGAAGGTATATCTACAATTTTTAAAGAAGAATCTACAAGTGTAGATATATGGTCATCATTTACATGGAGAAATAAATGGAAGTAATATGTTCAAGAAAAGATAAGAGATAATTGATGCAAAAGACTAAGATATCATCGAGAAAACTCAATCTTTAGTACGTAGTTTTTCCATAATTTCCTTCCATATTTCTGTCAAATGAGCTCGTCCTCCAGTGGAGTCTTTGAATTTGATTGAAACTTGATTGGAGTCGCCAAGTGAATGATGCAGTTTGTTCTATGTCACCATCCCTTGTTTACCATCAAATGTTGGTCATAGTATTTTTCATACAAACTAGGGAAGACATCTTTTCATCTTCATTCCCCGAGAACAGTGCCAAAAATGTTGGCACTAAAAGTCTCACCTAGAGTGTTATAGGTGTGAGACTAATACGCATCATATTTTATAGTTTTTAAAAGATAATATTTTTAGTTTTTTAGATATAGCGAATGGATGAAAAAAATGATTCAAAGTATCAACACAAAAGATCCATAAAACATACTTCAACAAGTAATTCTTGAGCAATCTCTAATTCGTTTACAGGATATCATTGAAAAGATGGAAGATTGAGGAAGAAATTGTGAATATATGAACCAAACTAATTAACGAACCTCAGAACACATATAGAGGAAATCTCACTAACAAGGAACCTCGAGGTTAATAAGATGATATGTTTTGACAACACGTTCATCAATAAAAGGCAGTAAATTAGTCACTGTAATTTCATAGAAACAAACATCAAACATAAATCATTTACCATTAGACAATATCAAAACTAGAGGGAAGAATAACATGTAGTAGTATAAGAAAATTCGATCATTAACCATTCAAGAATCTTAAATATGTACATACATCATCTAGAAATATTTTATAGTCTAAAACAGTAGTATGAGTCTCCCAAAAACCCACTCCAACCTCTCTATGGAGTCATATTACATATTAAATAGAAAACTACATCAAAACTATTTATATGAATCATTACCTATCTATAGCATATGATTTTGTGCCTTGGAGAGATGTGGAAATAGACAAAAATAAAATAACAAACTTCTAGATTCCAGGAAGTTGTTGGCAGTAATAAATATAACTGAAACCAACTTATTGCATGAAGATTAAATGAATCTAGATCTTAGGAAAAGGTGTCCCTTGATGTCTAATTAACCTATAAGGAGTTACTCAAACCCTTCCTGATAGGTGGAATCCATCGTACATCTCAGATTTATCAGACTGTTAGAGTTCGCATCACATCTGCAGGATTCACTACAAACTTTCATGTAGGTGATGTTTTGAATTTTCTCCCAAACGCAGAACTGGGTCAGGCTGATTTTTGGAAAACAAGTCAATTCCATAACGATTCTTCTCCAAAAACGTTTTTAACGAAACCTAGTTCGTATTTTGAAAGACATTGTGAAAATACTATTTTTTAGAGTACTAATTTGCTGCAAATGTTTTCAATTGTAGCAGTTTACAGTGCCTTCAACAAGTTGTGCTAGGAAATTTCCTGTAGATGTCATTTTTCTTTCTTCTCATAGATTCTGATGTCAAAACCTACAAATAATATATGACAATCTCCCCTCCTTTATGGAACTTTTTCCTTTGATGAGCCTCCATGGTAGGTAATTCAAATAAAAATAAAAATATTTTGATAATACACTCCAACTGATTGTGTTATGTAGCCTTGTAAAATAATGGTTTGTTTCCAATGGTTGCAATGATTACTAGGGTTTATGCTAGAAAAAATGTTGCAGAGACTAAGATGTCACTGGAGCTAGAAGCTTGGAAACAATGATGACAACTTGAGGCTAAATGAAGTCTCAAATAGAAATATTTTGAAACATTGTGCAAAATAGAGAGCTTGCAACGCTAAATCAGTTTGTAGAAGGTGGTGGTTTTTACCAGAGTTTTCATCAAATAATTTGTAGTTCCATGAATAAGATATGAGCTAAAGTTTGAGTGAAATGATTTTTTTCAAACCTGAGTGAAAACAAGGTCATCTAGGGTTTTATCAACTGAGAAAAATGTGGGATTCGTAGTGCATCCATGTTGCAGCACTAACCGTTTGTAGCAATAAAATTTAGCAGCAATATATAGTGGTTACAAGAAAGAAATATAATCCTTAATTTGGATGATGAGAATAGGTAGCCAAATAATGCATGAAGGCTTTAAACTGAGAGACATATATGAACAATACTTTCCCTTTTTTGCTAATGATGACAACCACCATCATGAATGAAATTATTTTTCAATTGTACTCTAATCATATTTCTAGACCTTGATTCATGTATGTCCTATGCGTTAAAATATATCTTCAGGCATGAGAGAACAAACAACTAAACATTTTGAATGTTTATGGATTGTATGTCAATAGGGAATCCTATTGGAACAAATATATAGGTTTTCATATAATCCAAGTTGAAAATCTAGTTCTAGGTGGCGATGTTAAATTCGTTTTTAATGAGGATTAGATTTGGGCACTCGGGGAAGAGAGGAAAAATTATCTCACTTTTTCTCAGAAAATATTGAAGCTAGCATTCGATTTGATTTGGAACACGTATCCTTAAAACCTACTTGGTTTAATAATCACAAAGGGTGTTATGACCCAAAGGGGCAATATGTAGGGTTAAATGTTTAAGATATGACCCTAAGGGGGGAATATGTGGGGATAAATGTACATGAAATGCGTAAATATATATGTAATAGGGTCAGCCTAATAGTAAAGGGGCCTCATGTGCAGGTGTGAATAAGTATATATAGAGATCACGTATTCATTATTGTGGACATGTGAATTATGATGTATTAATGTAATTTATTATTTGGAGTTTATCCTATTATTTAAGGAGTTATTATGTATGTTATCTATATTGGAGTTGTGCTCCATGCTCACATTTTGTACATGGTGTGTACTTTTGTTCTGTTATGATATTTTAAGAATTTGGTTCATTACAAAAAATCATTTGAGATATCTCTAGTTAATATGACAATGCCAATTGGTCCAATGGCTACCTCTTTTAGAATGGCGTTATAATACCATGTATCATCATTGTACCAAAATATCACCATGTGAGGTTTTGTATGGAAACAAATCCTCAATAACGATATTGTAATTAATAGGCACCTCCAAAGTTCAAGAAGTGGATATCAATCTTAATGAAAGATATAGAATTCTACATTCACTTAAGTGCAATTTTTTCTTGGCTCGAAATATAATGAAAAAACATGCATATTGAAATTTCTAAGAGTGGTACATTGAAGAAGGATATCCAATTTATTTTCCATATCCAACCTTAAAATCATATATAACTCAAGGAAAAGAGCCACTAGAATATACAAACCAAGTTGGATGGAACATATCAGATTATTCAGAAAATTTGACAAGTTTTGGAGAAATTGGCTCTCTTAGTCCTCTCCAAAATGCACCCAATATTTTATGTTTTATTTTTGAATAAGTTGTTCATGCCAAGTTTTCACATTCCATCCAATCTCCCTAAATTTGATGAGTACAGTTCCATTTGGTTACATCTATAAGAAACACTAGACAAAGGAGAGCATAAATTGTTCCAATGCATTATCTAGGAAGTCTAGATACTTTGAGAGGATGCATAGCCTGCAGACGATACCTACGAAAAAAATATAATTTTATAGTATTTTCCATGTCCAACCTTGAGTACAATGTTTATTTTGAATGGGGGGGGATTTTACGGTCGTATCATAACCTCATTAGTTATGAGTACATACACATTAGTTAATTAATGTATGGGTCATGTTATTTTAATAAGGCCTAGTAGATAGTTGTTGTGTTGATAATTAATGTAAAGGGTCATATTTATGTAATAAGGCCCACTAGGTAGTTTGTGTGTGGGAGTTACTGTAAAGATTCATGTTTATGTAATAACCCCACTAGGTAGGTTTTACTCATTAATTTTGGGAATGCCAATGGTTAGGGTTTTGTTAGTGATAAACTCTTTATATAGGTAGTGTTGGACAAACATTTTGGAAATAATATACATAAAATACTAAGTATTGAAGATGTGTGCAAAAGAAGAAGGAAGACTCAGGAGTGAACAATTGAGGCACGTGTAGGAGTATAGTGCACATAGATAAGAACAAAAAATAGGAATAAAACAAAGAGAAGAATAAAACAAAAGAATATAGTAGGAGAATAAAGCGGGCGAAAAATAAGGATGATAGCCCAACGTGCTAAATCTAGAAGGATGCACAAAATAAGGAATAACAACAGTCAGAGTGAAAAATTAGCATGCATATAGAAAATAAGGTGAAAGAAGCCCAAACAGTAAGTTATCTTGAGTTATCATGTAATGTAATGGGGTTTTGAGGATGAACAAAGAATGTTTTTAATCCCTAGAATTTATGTATAAGTATGTAATGGGTTGGGAGAATAGGGTTTCTTCTCGAGTGATATTGTGGAGCTTTTTCCAAGATTTCGAGAGTTCGCTTCAGTAAGAAGAGTGATAGGATAGGATGAGAAGGAGAGAGTATATGTCTAAAATCTAAAGAGATGATGTAGAGAGAGAGAAAGGATTGCATTGCAGAAAGAATAGGTTAAGAGAAGGACAAGATAATCATGATGTATATCTATAATCATAACGCACAAGCCTGAGACAATTACCCAAAGAATAATAAAGAAGTGAGTCATTGTGGATGTAGCCCAGAGTTGGGTGAACCCCATTAACTACTTTTTTGAATGTCTTTTGTGTGATTGTTCATGGATTATGTCTGGGTACATATTAGAATAGATTTGTCTTATGTGTAATCATTGTGCAAAAGTTATTATAGTTATAGAAATGTGTTTATGTTGTAATATGGAATATAATGGAAATATGAATCTAAATTCACTAAGTATCTAATGAATAACAGAGAATGAACAACACGCACACAACCAATAAGTGAGAATGAATAGAATGATAGTGTCCCATTCCCTCACTACTGCAGAAACCTGGTTCCTACAGACCCAATAGATACCTCAGGTTAGACTTCATCTTTATGCAGGTGATTCCAAAAGGTTATATGTCTTAAGGGTTTTTTTTGGTCAAGATAAATATGAACATAGGGTCTTACAACCACGCATAGCACCAACAAATGGTTCCATTGCCTAAACCCAGATTATGTGATTAAGTGAATGTTTTGGAGGCTGACTAAGAAGGAAAATTCATAATGGTTAGAAAGGAAGGAATAAGAATTTTCCTAAAAAGAGAATAGAAAACTTCATATGAGTAATGAACATTGGATGAAAATGTATGTATACACAGAGCTACATGAAATTTTCTTTAGTGAATTTCCAATTATTATAATGGAGTGGTTAGAAATAATAGTGGAGAATACTGGAAGGTACTGAAATGCAACATCAAGGAATTAGACTCATGGGTTGGTAAGACAACTGAATTTTCTAATTAATAACACTTCTCATGCATTTGATTTCTGGTTGGATAGAATATTAGAAGGATATATTACATAATTTCAGATAGATTATACACAGTTCATTAAGTATTACAGAAATCAATTTATTCAAAGGTCCATGAGGAAGGTTCATGAAATCACTGGGTACGTGGATAAAGATGTCATTGTGTGAGAGGTGTGTAATGACCATGGAATCTAAATTCTAAAGGGATTCTTGCACATAGGGGAACTGGGGGATGACAAGAGGATATTCTAAGGACAAGAGAGAATGAAGGAAGTGATGAATAAGGAAGGGAGGGGTTGAGGTTGTAGAGAACTAAATAAGGTATACCAGAGGAAGAAGATGATTTTAGAGAATTGTCCAGAAGAACGAGGTACAAGAGGAAAAATACTAGGGTTAAGAAAGGAGAGTCATGAAGTGAGCCAGAGCAGAAAGGACCTTGCAAATTAATCCAAATTGTGGAGATAACACACCTAAGAGGAGAGGATGAGGAGTTCCATTCCAGTCCTATAATGGAATTTTTTTAAATTCAAACTCAGAAGGGATCCTGTGTCGAATCCACGACCCAATGTGAATCACCATGATCATAAATAACAATTGAAGTCTTACCAAAAGAAATTATAGTTAGTAAGGGAGGAAAAGGTAGTATAAATCAAAGTAGCAGATGTAGTGCATAGAGTTAGAGTCAACCAACATCACCAAGAGGAGGGACTACACAAAGAAACATGGAAGTGATAAAAAAACGCCCTCAGGTTGCCTGAGTTCCAAGGAGTGGGGTTAAAGGACCCATGATAACATCATTTTGTCTATGAGACAATTTTGGCTACTAAGAACATCTAGGATGAGGCTGTGAAGATTGCATAGTTGGAAATATGAACATGCAGAGTACCCATGCCTATAGAAAAATCCAAGACATTCACAAAGATAATACAATAATTGTTAAAAGAGTCCAAGTAGCCAAAGTAGAATTCTCATTACATTACAGAACTGAATGAGATTAAAAAGGTGCAGACTGAATTAGTCAATGATTTTGATCAAAGATTCAAATATTTGATGGGTAGACTAAATTTACATATCCTTAATCAACAACATCAAGAATGGTTTATTGCAGGACTTGTACCACATATTCATAGGCCCTTGATTCAGCAGAAGGTTGCGTCATATCCCGAGGCTCTGGAAACTGCAATGAAATTGGAATCATCCCCCATATGAGACAGTTGAAAAATGGAACAGGTTCAGATGTAGTTCGATGCATTGAAAAGTCAACTAGAAGAACTTACAAAAGGGAAGGAGATATGAGAAAAATACTGGTGTACCAAGTGTAGGAATGAATACCATCATAAGGATGAGTGCTCATCATTTGCATAGTATTTGGCTAGTAGAGTGTCTAATCCATTACCACGAGGGGGTATTGCGAGATATGTAAGAAGTGGGGACATCATCCAACTTAGTCTCCATTACTATAGAAGTATCAAAGTACATCAAGGAACTTGTTTTCAATTTTTTCAGGTCAGTCACACATGAAGAGAAGGATTTCCACACATTTGATTTAATTACGGAGCACACTTCATATATGTACAAGATTCATGAGGACAATGTTGTGATAGAAGGAGGTGGTCCATAGTATAATAATCAAAGAGGCTTTAATCCAGGGAACAAAGGAAATTTTGGTAGAGGTGAAGATAGAGAAGATATTGGCAGAGGAGTAAGAGGACCGATAATCTGTTATAATTGTAATCAACTAGGACACTTAGACCATAACTGCATGAATTTTTGTACAATGTGCACATACTGTAGAGCACTGAACCATGCGATAGAAGATTATCCTAAATAGGTTACAAAATGGGAATCAAGAGGGAATCAAAACCAGGATCCAAATCAGAGTGTATAGAAAATATCAGTGGAGAAACACAATGAAGGGCCAAGAATAGAATTTTTTATGCACGGAGGAGATAGAACAATGGCTAGTGTAACAAATGGAGGGAATTAGGATGATAAATGGGTAAGGAGCTCAGTAGGACCTATGTCAATGTTTGATCATCAACATGAAAAAGGAGGCATATCAGAGGGAAAGAAAAAAGGTTCTTGGATAGGAGAGGGAATCATCAACATCATTTTCCCCTCAGGTTGGAGATCACATTGTACCAAAGAAGCCATTTGAAAAGGTAACCATCGTAAGATAATTCTTGATAAGTTGTGTAGAGATAATGAAAGATGAAAGTGCATTGAATACATTGTATGACATGATTCATAATTGTACTACGTATGAAGAGGACCAATGGAGAATCCATATTTAGTTCACATATAGGGAAATATGATGTGGATTATGTTATCTTGAACTTGGGCTCTGATGTGAATGTATTTCCTATTGTAACATCCAGTTCCACTGAGAACATTTATACTGACTTATTCTTTGAGGGAACTTACAAGAAAATAATCTGGTTATGATACATTATGATTATGCTTTTCTTATGAGTTACATTATGTTGTCATTTTGATTATATTCCAAATTCTAGATATATATATATATATATATCGACGGGTATTATTGATGAGTTTCCATGAGTGTGAAGGATACATGATAGGTTGATGATGTTGATGGAATCAACAAACTTCCTTGGACTCTGGATTGACTCAGGGAGTGGACCTGTATTTTGTTTTAGTTTTGAGTATTTATTTACATGTATATATGATTATTTCATTATGGATGTCATGTATATGGATTATTGACAGTGTTATTTTCAGGGGATGCAGGCTCGATAACGCTTGATAATATGAATCACATAAGGAGTAAAGAGGTCATGCACAAAAAACTAGACAGTTGAGAGAGAGATATCACTGAGTCCTTGTCACGGCCTACTAGAACTCCCACAGTGAATCGAACCATAGGTTAATGATTATTTAGTTCGATAGGTCCACACTGCCATGAGGGAATACTAATATAGTCTCTCATGAATAATTCTAAGGGTTGCGCAATAAGGCAAAATCTTTATTCTTTAGAAAACCCTTAGTGTCTCAAAAGGTCAACCAAGTGGAGTGTTGACTCCAATTGTCGGAAAAACTTCCAAACTAGTCAAAGGGGACTGGTACCCTTGGAGCACGGAGGTGTGCCTTGAATGGAATGCCATGTAATTAAATTGTGAGTCAATAAAAATCTATATGGCCTAGAAAACATAATAAATTTGGTTACCTTGTTAGAATAGACTATTTAATTAATTATTAAATTATAAACTAAGAAATATAACAAGATTCTAAGTCTAAGATGTTTCACTAAATGAAACCATAGAGAGGGAATAAAGCGATTAAGAATAGTAAGTTAAGCAAATGAAGAAATTAAACTAAAGTGGGTAGATGCACATGTGTGCGTGAACATAATAAATGGATTTTTAAATAAAAGAAAATAAAAACATGAGAGAATAGGTGGTTGACATATAGTATCACTTTGAGTCAATCTACCACTAATCCTAACTAAAAGAAAACTCATAGTCCAACTCAACTAAGATCTAGTAATGGAACACAAAATAAATGAGGAATTGGGGAACTAAGAGACAACTAAGAGGAAAAATAGGAACACATTTGGGAATGTGAGGGAAAATTCATAAATAAATAAAATAAAAAGGGAGTTAACATGTTCAACTTTGAGAGAGTGTGACACATGTATTGGGTGAATAATCCTTTAATTAAATTATTAAAAATTAATTATTTGTGCATGAGGACATGTGGAAATGAGAATTTTTCTATAAAATAATTGGAGAGAAAGAGAGAGGGGATCTCACTTGGAAAGTATTGTTAGGTTGTCAAAAATTTTATGAACGAGTTTACTTGTTGAGAGTTGGGTTCCAAGACTTGCAAAGAGTGGAAGATCTTCCTTGCGAGGCAAGTTTTGGTGCTATTGTTTATGGTTTACTATATATGGTCCCTTTTCATCTCGGGGGGCTAAGAAGAAAGAAGAGTACAACTATAATTGGCTGAGAAATACCGGTGTAGTCCTTGGATTAACAAGGCGAAAAAAGAAACATTCCACAAGTTCTCGTTCAATATAATCTTCACACAACATCAAGCTTTGGTCAACGTATTTGAATATTGTATTTTGTGTTATACGTAAATTTAAGCTAAGCGCATTGTAGTACCCATGAGTATGTTTATGTAATTTTATATTCTTTCTTAATACTGGCAAGGTAAAGATTAGTATTCAACTAATATAATTTTACATAAAATTTGTATGTGATTTAATCATGTGAAATTTTTTTGGTTCTATATATATATTTAATATCTCGACTATATGAATTATCCTTTGCTTCTTACAATTGATTAAGATTTCCTTTTCGAATGATTTCTAGGTGATTTTCCACCAACAACACTGTTATAGTTTCAATTCTTTTGTTGTGTAGTTTGTGTATTTAAATATTTTAAGTTTAGTTTGATCGAATCTGTGATTTTAAGTTGATGGTTCTCTGAATTTTTATTGTAAAAAGGAATTTTTTGTGTTAATCGTTAATATCCTAATTTATTGCAGCGTTTTTTGCAATGTTAAACTCGTTATTACTCTTTATCGGTTGTAATTATCAAATCCCATTCCTGGCGGTCAAGTAGATATTGGTCAAAATTGCACGTGTACTCATACAAAGAGTATATTCCTTAAATTTTAATCATTGTCAAATTATGTACCTCACGAAAGTTACTTTTACAATAATAGTAATCATGTTTATCATTATGTGATATTGTTTAAGAAGGAAAAATACTAGAAAAGTTGGTGAGGATGTTAGCTTTTCTCGGTGAATGGGTATGGCTAAGTTTAGACTTATAATGATACAAAAAGTGTATTCCTTATTTTTATTTAATGGTCAAAACTTTGTAGCTCGCCAAGGTTACTAATTAAGAATTAATAATAGCCCAGTTTTAATTGTTAAGTGAATTAGTCTTAAGGAATCAATGATACATGAAATTATGTTTAGGATGTTATTATTTTGTTCAGTAGATTATCCTCGGAGATGACATCATTAAATAATGTCATACTTAATATAACACCATATGTGATAAAAGAATATAACATACATTTACAATTCCATATTATAGCAAGGTATGTTCCTTAGTGTTTAATGGTATACTTAAATACATTAGTTAGAGATTACTCTTATAGATTCATTATTCCTTTCATTATTCCTTTTATTAAAAGAATAATTGTAGCTATAGAATAATATAACTAGACAAGTGTAGTAGAGTTGTATAATTTTTATTGTGATTACTTTTTTTCATATATAGCAAAGATAATTAAGCTTTCACTGAATCTGGTGAAATTTTAAAAAGGATTTGAGTCGTCTATATTCTTACACTCATGTGTCATTAGATTTATATTGAACTTATATCTGGATTTTTAGAAATGCTTGTTGAGATGAAATTGATTTTTTCTCAATTGGGTTAGTCATTTTTAGATTAGAATTTACATTATCAAATTTACTCAACAAAACTATTAAGTTATACTTGAGTTCTGTCCCTTTAAGTATTTATATTCATTTGTTTTTTACATCTTGTGGATCACAAATGGAGGATTTTAAATATGGTATCAGAAAAGGTTCAACTCTGCGAAAACGAACTCATTTTGCCTTTCATTGTTTTGTTTTATAAATAAAATATGTATTGATAATACAAATTTGGATTTTTTCATTGTAGGTATCATGGTCATAGGACGCAAGGGGAAGAGGTATGATTTCTCTGAGAGAATCCACAAAGGAGGGATCGACTCCACTTAGAGAGGAGTAGACTACTAAGCATGAGCAGGTTGTTGAGTGGGATGTCATAGGTATGATGAGATCCTCCCAGAGGATTTCAATGGCATTGATCAAATTCCTAGATCGATATGAGGGCCGAGTCTGTTCCCAATGAGGGTTCACAATGCACTCTAGCAGGTAGTAGTAGTATACACAAAGAACTCAAGAAAGTGAAATTTATCAAGTTTTGGGGTGCCAAAGACGGCTTAGCCACTGAGGCATGGTTGGAGAACATGGCAATGTGCTCTACACTATGCAATTACACCTCCAGCGTGAAATTCCACATGGCAATATTTCAATTGAAATGGAGTTCTCTACTTTGGTGGAAGATAGTCTTACCTCAAGTAAACATGATCGTTGAAGACATGTCATGGGAATTGTTCAAGGAACAATTCTAGCACTGGTATTTGTCTGATGAATTCATCGAGAGACAAATTAATGAGTTCAATGCATTACGATAGGGTAGTCGTATGGTACCATAGTATGAGGCTAGGTACATGGAGCTACTTAGATATGATCCACATTTGAACACTGAGAAATTAAAGGTTAACAAGTTTGTGTTCGGCCTCAACTTCAACATCCGGAGAAATTAAAGGTTAACAAGTTTGTGTTCGGCCTCAACTTCAACATCCGTGCGAAAGTGAGGATCTTGATGCCTTAGACATTACACGATGCAATTTAGAAGGCCCTCATTGTTTAGGAAGAGGTGAATAGTGGGGGTCAGGGTATAAATCATTCTATACAACTTAGACAGGCTCCATCAAGAGCGCAATAGCATCAGACACTAGTTAGAAAGACTTCTAGGCACTGTGAAACACCCAGAGGACTTGTATTATCGACACCACAATGATATAATCCTCATCGAAGGAATCCTTACAGAGAACCATAGTATCAATAGCAACAATGTCGTCCACAACAAGAACAATAGTTTAGATCTGGTCTATAGAAAAGACTAGTACAACAGTCTCTTAGGCCAACAACTTCTACTTCTAGGACTAGGAGCACTGGACCGAATAATGGATGTTGGGCATGTAGAAATCCACATTATTAGAGAGGTTGTCCTGTTGAGAAGGATATAGCTTACGAATCGTCAAAACCTCCAATTGTTGGATATTTGGGCAAGGCCCACACGATACATGCAACAGTGAATAACCACCAGATTGAGCATCAATCCAACGTGCTCGATACATCAGGTATGATTGTCAATCAACATTTTAGTATTTTAATAGGTCTAAGAGTGATGCAGGAGCATTGTAAGGAGCAAGAGAGCGTGGAGGCAAAAGTCAGCTGGAAAGCGCAACACACATTTTCTCACGTTTTGAGATATTTTTGAA
>CBVK0100357261.1:0-12841 GCA_900067695.1 Picea abies
GCGCTAGCTCCATTCCTTGACCTCCATCCATGTGACCCCTCGTT
The DNA here is from genome assembly GCA_900067695.1 of Picea abies. NCBI lineage: Eukaryota > Viridiplantae > Streptophyta > Pinopsida > Pinales > Pinaceae > Picea > Picea abies. The sequence continues at coordinate 45 of CBVK0100357261.1, forward strand.
ATGACTGGGGGCCCAACCCTCAAGCGCTTTGGGACTTCGCGTATCGCGAAGGTGGAAATCAGCCCATCTCCTTTCCTCAAAATCCCAAAATCCAAACTCCCGAAATCTGAACTCCCGATGTTAGATCAACGGTCCACAACCTCCGGCGACCCAACGGCTTAGATCAACTTTTCGTGAATCAGGGCTTCGCGTCTCATGAAGTCAAAGGGCCACTCACTTTCCTTCTCCCGATCCCCGATATCTCCTTGGACAATCAATGGTCCACATTACTTCCTTTGATCGACAACTGTGTTCAAATCATGAACTCGGACTTCGCGAGTTCTCACGACTCCTATCTCTGACTTCCCGAGTCTTCGCGAGTTCTCACGACTCCTATCTCTGACTTCCCGAGTTGTGAGTCAGTGAAATGTTGATCTCTCGCCACATGTCCCTTCTCGACGAACGGCTAGGATTTTTGCAGCTCTCAGCTCCTTGGGTATTCATCTCTGCTCCTTGCAAATCTTCCGATGTTTGAATCCTCGAAATCCTAGATCTGTTGCCACCTCTCCTTTGATGATGGATGGTTCTGATTAACTTTGGAACTTCAGGACTTCACAAAAGTCCACTCTCCTGTGCACTTTCAAAGGGTTAGACCTTGTGCACTTTCCTCTGGATCTCACAGCTATGTTCCTTCGCGCATAGATCTAACGAACGAGATTTGTTCTCTCCCTATGCGCGAACTCCGAACTCATAAATACAACGGTCGAGGTGGGTCCCTGATCAGCGATCCATGTTACTTCATGACTTGGGGTTTCAGAGGTTTTGGTCGCACCAACCCATAATCTTCCCGATACGCGAACTCATAACTTGTGGGTCGGAGGGGCTAGAGGGGTTAACTCCTTCTCTCTTTCCCATAGCCAACGACCATGACAACCCTTGGCTCCTTCCGGACGGATCTCGTCTGTCCATCCTTCAGATAAGGAAAGTCTTTCCCTTTCAGTATTTTCCTATCACTATTTTTCTGAGTTCTCATCCCGAACGAGTTAAGGACTTGGGTCTGGAAATTCACATGGCAAGGGGGTCAGGGGAAAGTATTCTCTTCGGATGGGTGGTTTCAGGTCTACACGATATTTCTTATATTGACCATTTTACTTATGTTCGGGAAGCCCTCCGTAGTGAAACTGAGAATACAGTTTATCAGTGGGAAGTGTGAGTTCCCAAGGAGATGGAAGCATATGCATAACATAGCCATTTCACACAGAGATGTTCATACATGCATATAAATATATAGATGTGTAAAAACCAAGAAATCATTCATCACTCTAACTCAACAATTAAGACCGAGAAAAGACTTGTCAGTGATCAAGTCAGGAAGCCTTATGGATGAGTGCTTACACACCCCATCCATCATTAACTCTTGAGGAGGTCTTCCCACCCACCAGCCTGATTGAAATTCATTTATGGGTCAAAGGACGGTTCTAGTCCTAAGCAATTAAATCCAGTAAGCACTGGTTTGGTGAAGGTTAATGCAACCATTCCTGGTCCCCTTCACCCTCTCTTCATATAGCATTCATGGTCTATCTAAGTACACCCCCCCCCCCCCCCCCCTTTCCATTATTCATGCAACACTTGTCCATTTTCTTAGTAAATAATTAGGTTCACATCCATTTACCTTTCAAACAAAGGTCCATCGAATCAATATTCACACATATAAAGTTTTCCATAGTCTTTTGGCCATTTATAGTTCTATTTACAAACTGGGGGAAACAGGGTGTCACAACTAATGTTTCTTGTGAACTTTGGCTAATCATGTTTTATGCTTTGATTTATCTTGGATGACCCTAACATGGTTCTTTAAGGGACATCATGGGCTTGTACCCAGGAAATTATTCCTCTATTGCAGGACTTTGGCAAGTATGATTGAGAGCAATGGGTCATCCAGTGACTCACCACCCTCAAACATCAATGCTCACACCCTTTGAATCCTAAACGATGGATAGATGGGCTTGGTAGGAGAAGATTCAGTCATGATGGCACACAGGTGGGGTGGAAGCCCCACATGTTGGGGCAGAGTACCCTGTGACTTATTTTGCACCAAAATCAGGGACATTGCAGTAGAAGACAGACAGAGACAATGCAAAGACGAGATGCGGCTCCCTAGGACCTAGACGTAGTGCCTGGATCCTAGACGCTAGCCCTATTATGTTGATGACATCATATTCTAGGGTATGATGTAGCTAGGGTTTGATGCACACATGGGGTACTAATGACTCATTATATTTCTTTCTTCCTTTTATAAAAGGTTTGCTACAACCATGTAAATCACATTTATTTATTGCATACACTAATCTAAAGGTTGCTTAACGCACTCAAAAATAACATATAACAATTGGATAATATTCTATTAGATATATGATTGATTATAATGGTCAATTGTGTTAATTTTTAGCATTAATTATTGTTGTTGTTACAAATTATTTATGGTTGTTATAAGACTAGTTCATTACTGCAATTTGAAACATCCATAGCAATCTAACTAGTCTAGTGTCTAAAATAGGTGTTAATTGCATACTTTGGCTTGGAAATTGTTATATATATGTTGTAAAGTGTTCATGTTCTGGGCAGGGACCAAATCATCTTCAAACCTCTTATTTTCCTTGATCTAGACCAACTATTTGGTGATCAAGATAGGGGGTGGTAGGCTTGGCTACTAAACTTGTTATTTGATCCCATAAGGTCACCAGGGAAGCCTCCCTTGTGGACCTCTTCCATCAATAAAATGATGGAAATCCCTACTTAGGTGATAGTGGTAGGTTCTTCCACAGTTATGCAAGATTTGGGGATCTTGTGGAGGGATTTGCAAAAGTACAATTCATGCAATAACATTTTGGCGTCGTTGTCAAGGAGCATTGAGTCATTCTCTTCGCGACATACATTTGGTAAAATTCTCATGAATACCTTATCTTACAAGTTTACCTAGAGACTCCATTGAGTTTAGTTCCCTCACCTTACTTTGATTATCCAAGGGGGTCATCTGGCAACTCCATTGACATATTCCAAGGTGTCATCCTACTCTCAACTTTGTGATATTGTGCATTTTCAAGTAATGGAATTATGGCACATTTATCACTTCATAGAATGTTTCCCTCCCTGGATATTGAAGATATTATGAGATACCCAAATCACTTTTCTCCAAGTTGGGGGAATAATTTTCCAAAATTTGATGGAGACTCATCCTTGGCTATTACTCAAGTTGTGAATTTATTGAAATATGTTTCAAAGATAGATGTCACACATCAAGATGTGATAATAAGATTATTTTTACTATCTCTAGAGATAAGACAAAAGGACTGGATTAAGCATACTCTCAATCCAAAGATTATATCTTCTCTTACAATCTTCATTGAAGAATTCCTCAAAAGGTGGGCCCGAGAACACAAATATATGAAGACATTTTCCACGATTTCACGGGGCCCTCCAAAGTGAAGGGTTACTTTCTAGCCTTCATGAGGAAGAAGAAAAATTCATTTACAAACAAGAAGTTGAAGAGAATATTTATGAAGAGGGCTACCAATCCCTCGAAGAGGAGAAAGAATTCCCTTGTGATTCTATTGAAGACAATGAAGACTTGACTAAATAACGAGACCCTGAAGAGGTGAATCATGAAGAAGATTACAAAGAAGAACATGAGTTGCGTTGTGAATATGCCAAAGAAGAACACTTTGATGAAACACACCATGTTGAATACCTAATCCATGAAGAGGCTCCTAATGAAGACAAACCCTCGGCATTTTCTCCTCTACTCAATGGAATCATCCAAGCTTCCATTCCTCCTGCACATGAAGAAAAGAACGTGGTAAGTTATACATGTTTCCAAATTTTTGATGTTGATGCATTTCATGAATGGGAAAGTGAAGAGGTGCTAGGGGAACCCTTGGATGCATTGAATCTTTCATGTTATAATAAAAGTGATGATGTGGTTGAAAATATTGATGAATTTATACATGTTGGGAGACGTAAATGGGATGTGATTTGTTTTGGTGATAACGAAGATCCCATTTATGACATTGAAGGTCATTTTCAATTGTTTCCTTTAGAACAACCATATGTGATTTCTAAAGACTCAGATGTGTGGAAACATGAAGATGACATGGTTACAAATTTATTCCAATCACCTAGGGATGACTTATTACACCATTCTCATGATTATCTTTGGTCATGTCCTAGAGAGTCTAATACATACTCTTTTGAGCACTTGGATTCATTCTAAGAAGAATATTTTCAACCACTGATGTGCTCTAACTTTGATGGAGGTAAGGACATGATTGGCCTAGAGCAGGATTTTTGTGATGAGAGTTTCCATCCGTTCGTTCATTACCTTGATATTCCACATAGATATGGTTGGGATTTTTCCTTTTGGTGGTCATTTTCCTATAAGGTAGATTTGTTTCCAACCTATGGTTTTTTGTAGGTATTTTTGGTCTCACACATAAGGACAATAGGATTTGGGTTGGGAGCAAATTGTTTTCTCTCTACCTGATTTGATCTCTTACCTTTCCCTCTCTTTTCCCATGGTCAACCTTAGATTTTTCCTTAGGTTCCTTCTCATCCCTTATCGATCTTCTGGTGATGTCTTTGTAGCTGAGGGTGAGGATCTCCCTTTGTCTGATTCTTTCTATCTTGTCCTGGGATGGATAGGGCAAGGACCGTTGTGGTGATACCTCTTTTTATGATTTTGTCCCTCCCTCCCGCCTCCATGAGTTGGATGTTATGACTAGTTATGGTATGATGTATGTATTGACTCGTCATCTTTTTGTGCTTGACTTATCCTTATATTGGTTTATGATGAAGCACGGGAATAGATATTTTGATACAACGTTGGGATGGTTTCACTGGTCATATGATTATACCTAGCATTTCAACTAACATAGATTAGTGTAGGTTCGGGCATTTGCACCATGCATTCATGATAGTGTAGTGTTGCATCTTTTAATATTTCATTTTCATTTGCATATAACCAATGCATGTTAGGAAATTCCACTTAATCATTGAATATTGTTACTTTATCATTTTGTAGCTTAGTAAAAAATAATTCTTTTTAACATGATTTTGGATTTATCACCAACGTCAGTGGATCACCGACAGGTACTTCTAAAGGGTGTTGTTGATTGAAGTGGGTGCAGGATTGCAGGTCTTGGACAACCAGATATGTTGATGTTCTCATGCGCTGTATGGTGAGAACATGTCCCCATGTTGGAGCCAAATGTTACCCCCCATTCCTAGGGGTAAGTAGATGAGATCATGTCTCGTGGCCTGCAATAGAGAACATGATCTCGCCCATGATGATGATCAACATGTCCACAAATGGCAGCCCAATAGTCCCCCTCATTCATCTTTACAAATACAAGTTAACCAAGGCTCATCACATCCAAGCAACCCAGACTATGGGAGATGGTAAGACATCGTCACCATGAGGTATGTTAGTCCTTCTTTCATGCAAATTATTGTGCTTAATTTGTCGGGCATGTGGATGAGGATCTTTGGTTGAAGTTAGATAATAGATCATTGATTTGGGAAGTTGTGTCAATTTCCTTGTTTCACCTTGGTGGTCAGCGTTTGTTCCCTAGTCTCGTGTCGTCACCACCTAGTGAAAAGGGGTACTACTAGGGGTGCCTCACAAGGGTAATGTTCTCTTCCCCACCATACTTAACACTTTCCATCCTGGAGCCTCTCATAGTGTACTAAAATTCGGCAATAGGTCATGGTCCATTCTCTCATGAGAAGAGGTTCTGAAGGCCCAAAGGTTGTTTTGCAACCGCTAATAAAAGAATAAGAAACTGATGCTAAAGAAATAAAGGAATGATAACAAAAATGGACTAACAAAATCCAATCCAAACTTGACCTCTACTCTTTCAGTGCTCACCCTGTTCCCAAATAGAAATGCTAAATCTTGAAACCTTATAAAGGGGACTTGCAAATATGATAAAGTGGACTAGAAAGATGGTTGATAAAGGGGTTTGGAAAAAATAGCATGTAAATATGGGTGACTCAAGAGCAAGAGCACCTTCCACAATGACGCTCATAGAAATGGATTTAATGACACCATGAGTCATGAAGTAATCCCCAAAACCATATCACTATCACACTAACTCTTGAAGGGTTTTTACTTTCCCTATCACTCTCATGACCTATCCCTCTACCTGGGTTATTTTATTTCTTGTCTAGGTGGCACACCTAATAGGGTTGGATGAAGTCCCTCCCATACTTAAACTTGTCATCTCACCTGGGGTCTTGGGTTGGTGTGATAATTGAAGGGGATACTGAGGTGAATTGTCTTACATGGATTATATATTAGGTTACAATGCACTTTGCATGTTTTAAGGATTAATGTTTCTTATGAAATTTGTCTAACCATGTTTTATGCTATGATTTGTCTTGGATGGCCTTAACATGGTCCTTTAAGGGACATCGGGCTTGTACCCAGGACGTTGTACCTTTATTGCAGAACTTTGGCATGTGTGATGGAGAGCAGTGGTTCATCTAGTGACTCACCACCCTCATACATTAGCTCTCACACCCTTTGAACATTGAACGATATACATATGAGCTTGGTACGAGAAGATTCATTCATGATGGCACACAAGTGGGTTAGAAGCCCCATAGGCTGGGAAGAGTACTCTGGGACTTATTTTGCATTAGGATCAAGGGCGTTGCAACAGTAGATAGTCAAACACAATGCAAATATGAGATGCAGCTCCCCAAGGCCTGGATGCAACACCTAGATCCTAGACGATAGCCCTATTATGGTTATGACATCATCTTCTAAGGTATGACACATCTAGGGTTTGATGCACAATGGCATATGGATGACACGTGGCATGGTTTTTGGTAAGGAGAGACATCACTTGCTCCCACCTTGCTCAATATTGATGCCACATGGCCTTCATAGGCCTCCTTCTTGCCCTAGAGACCTTGGTGTCTCATACATGTGGGTTATTTTGATGTAATTTGCATTTATTACATTATGTAAAGGATAAATGAGGGGTCAGACCCACTTAAATTGAATTTTATGTTATGTTTGTGGACAAAAGTGAGACTTTAGGCCTCATATATAAAGGCTAACTCTCATTTCCTTTTTGGATTGTCATTCCTCACCTTTGTGAGACACTACTTTTGAATTTTTTTCCCTTTTGGGGTTACTAGATCTTTCTCTCTCATCCACTGTGCTTGGAATGGTCCCTTGTGGACATATTTGTTGATTTTGGATGGATATTTCTACAATTAGGGTTACATTATCTTGGTTTCTTGGATGAAGTAAGTAAATTTCTGTAATTCTTGTTCATGCTATTAATGTTTATGGTGAAATTGCTATTTGTTGCAAGAAATCTTGTTCTTTGAAACCCTAAGAGAGGAAAATAAGTGCTTATTCCTCTCACAAAGTTATATTTGTCTAGAATTTGTTAATTATCCTTGTTAGGGTTAGAACCCTAAAGTACTAGCACTTTAGGATTTTATCCCTAGACAATTGATCTTTGACCTAGTTGAAGCTACAAGAAGGGAGAAACGGTTTCAAGGGCCCAAATGTGGTTGCACCTTAGGGTTTAAAACCTACCTCTTGGTTTCAAGTAGGCCAACTTTCAATCTTGGTTGCATTAAAAGACTCCACACCCTAGAAATGCACTAATCTAGAAGCAATTCTCTTGGTGAACTGGTTGACAAACTCTCTCTCTCTCTCTCTCAAAAATTTGAAGCATCTTACTAATTATATTAACACTAACCTTGGAAAACTCATCATATTTCTTGTTGTTATAAAAGGTTTGCTATAACCATCTAAATCGCATTTATTTGTTGCATACACTAATCTAAAGGTGACTTAACTCACTCAGAAATAACATATAATAATTGGATAATATTCTATTGGATGTATGCTTGATTTTCATGGTCAATTGTGTTATTTCAATTGGTTATAAGACTAGTTCATTGTTGCAATTTGCAACAACCATAGCAATCTAACCGGTCTAGGGTCTCAAAGAGGTGTTAATTGCATGCTTTGGATTGGAAATTGCTATATACATGTAAAGTGTTCATGTTCTAGGCAGGTACCAAATCATTTTCTAACCTCTTCTTTTCCTTGACCTAGACCAACCATTTGATGATCAAGATAGGGGGTTGTAATACCCCTAGGACGAACCCCAGATTTTCATATAAATGTAAATGTTTTATAGGATGGTGAGCCAGGTTGTTATAGGCCAGATGGCTTATGTGATAATTAGGCCGAAGAGCCTAAATGCTACATGTCAGTGAGCCTATTTTTTGTAATATGTAAGCAGTCATATTATTAATGAAAACACATTGTTGCATGCAAACCGATCCACAAATGAGTATGGGAAGATAAACTCCACTAGAAAGGGAAAGGGAGGGGTGCTAAGATTCTAGGAGGGGGCTAAGCTATTGGGTTTAATCCCAATGGAATATTATAATATTATTCCTTATAGCTAAAGTAATGGATATTATTATATATCTTATGTCTCGAAAGTATTTCTCTAGGTGGGATACAACTCGAAGTTGTTCGCATGTGCGTTCGGAAATAGATACGGGGCTCTGAGAGTTCTTGTCCAGCATGTTGTTGAAGCCCCAGAAAGGAAGCGAGCCAGCCGAAGGACTGTTGAGCATAGAATGGGCACACTTCCTGGGGTGGGACAGGCATGTGGGGAATGAGAGAATGTAGGCTAGTTGCAACAGTTGGCACATTGGACGGAACAATTATGTTGCTTATCAGACCTTAGACTGGATTAGTATTCCCTTTGCCCTGGTAGAGTTTAGCCCCAGCTAAGGGGTGACCCGCTGCTGAGAGTTTTGAGCAATGCGGTTTAAGGCTGGAAGGAACATGGAAGGTATGCATGCAGTTGGTGTTTATTTTCTGAGATAAGTGTCCTTCATGTGTTTATTTCAATTATTATGTGTGTGCAATTATGGAATTTATGTCATCGAACCTCTATTGTTAAAATCTAGATATGAATTGATATTGTTGCATACATGTTGTTACTATTTTCCGATAAATTTGTTCATATGCAGAAATGATTATTTAATCTAAAGTATTAGAATTCGTAATTTTGCATGGTGTGTTCCAGCTCAAGACTAGGAACGTTACTAGAGCATGTTGTTGAGTCCCTGTTAATGGGTACTTTACAATTTGATATCAGAGTTGTAAAAAATATTTTTTTGGGTGACATGGCCCAACATGGGTGGTTGGGGACGTTACAAAGTGGTATCAGAGTTGTAAAAATGGAGAAATTTTTGGGTGACATGGCCCATCCAGGGTGGTTGGGTATGTTACAGGGGTGGTAGACTTGGCTACTAAACTTGTTATTTGATCCCTTGAGGTCACTAGGGAAACCTCCCTTGTGGTGGACCTCTTCCATCACTAAAATGAGGGAAGTCCCTACTTAGGTGACAGTGTTAGGTTCTTCCACAATTACGCAAGATTTTGGGATCTAGTGGAGGGATTTGCACAAGTACAAATCATGAGATAACATGATACACAGGTAACAATAGTGGTGAAATTGGGTAGGGAAGAGTCAATCCTATTGAGCTTTAGATGAGACTTGTAAGACTAGGCCTTACCTATTTTGAGACTTCATTCCCATGTGCAAGTCACCTTGATTACTTTGTAACTATAGTTCTTTTGCAAAAAACAAATCCTACACCCTTTGTTGCATCATCTAATGTTTATCAATGTCAGCATAGGAATTTGAATTTGATTCATAGTAATCACATTCCACACCTTTTGTTCATCATGCACTAGATTATTCACCAACCACATATAAGTCGTACAGGCACCCTAATCATTGTGATAGAATGCAATGTTTATCTTCTTCAAAGTATCAATATATTTATGCCCACAATTCTTCTTATGTATCTTTGGAGAAAGGAAAAAAGAAGGAAAAATCTTGGATCAATACCTTCTACAACACTTATACATGGTTGGATGAAAAATTGTTTATGGGATCATTAGAGTTGTTGTATAGGGACCTCCTATTGACTTGTGTCGTCGATTGCATAATCGTATAGTTGTCCCTCTCTTTGATTGGTTGATTATAGCAACAGTATTTGTTAACAGTGTTATGATGGCATCCATTTTCTTGTGCATATGTACTAGCAAAGGATGGTTCTATGATGGGAAGATCATCTAGTGGCATGTGTTACATAGAACACTTAATAAGGTTTATTTTAGCCTTTTGTTGAAAATAGCATGTGATCCTCTCTCTTTTGGTTTCTATGATTGGGGCACTAAATGTAAATTTGTGTTAACCACTTATTATCAAATTATAATGGCCATCATAATGTTAATTGTAAAGGAAATAATCCAATATAGTTAAAAAAAATTATAATAAATATGACCAAATCATCACTTTTCTTTGTACTATATATATCATTTCTTCAATGGAGAAAAATTGTAATAGTATAATTGTTTCTTTACTATGATGATAGTGCACCTAAAGGGTTTGTCAACATGAATCTCCTTGCTAGTAAAAAGTACAAATTCCTCTTAATATAGAATTATATGTTTTAATTCTAGTTTCTGTGTTTTTCTACATTGCCTCTACAAACCCCCAAGGACCATTAGATAGATAAATAATTAAAAACTTTAAAATGTATTATATGGAATCAAATTTGTTAATTATTTTGATGCTTAGTAGTTAAATCATCATACACAAGATAAATAAGTGTTGCATGGCAGCGTAGTCTCTGCCAGGTTGGGATGGGAATAAATGTGACCTGGAACAGACATGTGGCTAAAAAGTTGAAATACATGTGGTTTGCATGCAACCTAGTAGAAAGAATAGAGAATTGCCGAATTAGATATCTTTAAAACAAGGGCTCCTGGACACAAGAAATTGAAATTTATGAAATTATAGGTTCTTGAACAACATAAATTATACATACAAAAAATGCAATTTTATAGAATAGATATTTAGTTTTATACATAGGAAATATGTACTTTTATAATGTGTAGTGGGTTGTCAGGCTGGCGGGGTCAAAATTGGGCCTCTCATGTTTCGTGCCCTAGAAATAGCACGGACAATTCCGTGACACGGAAACTGAGAAGCGGAGTTGCAGACTATAAAAATTTATCAGAAACTTATAAATTATAGATACAAAATATGTACTTTTATAAAGTACATATTTAATTCTATACATTCGAAATTTTTACTTTTATAAAGTATGGGGATGAGATTTTATAGAGCATGCACGGAGCCCTTATTTCATACTTAGCCAGTTTTTGCATCGCGGGTTCTCAGGCTGGTGGGCTCAAAATTGGGCTTCAAATTTTATGTGCACTACAAATAGGACAGTTCTGCGATATACAAAATGAGACGCGGAGTTGCGGACTATAGAAATTTACCAGAAATTAATAATGTTTGTTACATATCTCTAGAAATTACATGAACATTTAAAAGCATATAATAGAATAGTAATAACGTCTATTACATAGGTTCGTGGAAAAAAACACAAAAAAATTTACTATGTGCCCTACAAATAGGACCGACAGTTCCGCAATATATTTGCATCGTGGGTTCGTGGGCTGGCGTGCTCAAAATTGGGCTTCAGATTTTCTGTGCGCTACAAATAGGACAATTCTGTGATATACAAAATGAGACGCGGAGTTGCGGACTATAGAAATTTACCAGAAATTAATAATGTTTGTTACATATCTCTGGAAATTACATGAACATTTAAAAGCATATAATAGAATAGTAATAACTGGAAATTACATGAACATTTAAAAGCATATAATAGAATAGTAATAATGTATGTTACATAGGTTCTGCGATATACAAAATGAGACGTCGAGTTGCAGACTATAGAAATTTACCTGAAATTAATAATGTTCATTACATATCTCTGGAAATTACATGAACATTTAAAAGCATATAATAGAATAGTAATAACATCTGTTACATAGATTCGTGGAGAAAAATACAAAAAATTAGCATTTCCAAATTAGTTTGCTTTAAAACTAAGGTTTTTCTTAGACAAAAAAAATATAGCATTGTCGAATTAGTTTTCTTTGCACACGTTTTATAGAGCATGCACGGAATCACCATTCCATGCTTAGGCAGTTTTTGGATCACAGGTTCTCAGGTTGGAGGGCTCAAAAAATGGGCCTCTATTGTTCAGTGCCCTACAAATAGCACCGAGAGTTCCGTGATATACAAATTGAGAAGCAGACTTGTGAACTATAGAAACTTATTATAAAATAAATAATGTTTGTTACATATGTCTGGAAATTACATCAACATTTAAAATCATATAATAGAATAGTAATAACGTCTGTTACATAGTTTTATGGAGGAAAACACACAAAAATTAGCATTCTCGAACTAGTTTTCTTTAAAGAAAAAGGTTTTGGACAGAAGAGAAATCGAAATCTATCAAACTATAAGTTCCTGGACACCCAAACAGTTAGGATACAATAGAATAGCAAGAACGTCGTTGAAGACAAAAAAATTAGGTAGAATAAATGTAGCAGATCCGAATTAGTTTTGTTTGGAACAAACAAGAAAGCTTCCTGGAAACCCAAAACTTAGTATACAATAAAGGCATTGTCGAATGAGTTTTCTTTGGAATTTATCAAAAATTAACAATGTCTAATACATGTTTCTGGAAATTTAAATGCATTTGTCATATAGACTGGGACTGTGGCTTCCGGGGACCATAAAAAGAAATAAGTACAAGAATTAGTAACGTCGAAAAAAGAAGTGGGCGACGGTAGAGAGGAAGACCTGAAAAGAAGAAATTGGAAGTTATGAGTC
>CBVK0100357262.1:0-12840 GCA_900067695.1 Picea abies
CTCTTCCGATCTCACTGATGAAGATGAAGGGGAAACAGACGATCCTAAGCCTAAAATCCACAGTGTAGAAGTCACTCCCCCTTTCCCTCATCTGGTCCAATCAGCATATGAAGAATCTCTCATGGATGGTCAGCTGAACGAATTGAGCAAAGGAGACAAAGCTAGTGGTGGTCAAGGCAGGTACAACTTGAGGTCTGACAAAAGAGCAGTAGCACCTGATATTCCTGAGCCATCCAGTAGAGCAGAGAAGCCTGCCAATGAAATACCTGATGCTCACAGAGTTAAGAAGGCCCAACCTCTCTCTTCCGTTGTTCATAATCATGTTCCTGAAATTAGAGAAATCCCAAAGCCTATGTCTTCTTTCAATTTCGAACATGAGATTCAAAAGGTCAGAATTCCTGTGCCCCTCACTGAGTTAATTAAACATGGGGAATTCAAAAAGCGCTTCTCTGAGCTGTTAAAGTCTGAAGCCTCATACCCTCTCACAGAATCCATAAACCTCCAATATGAAAGGCCTATAGTTGTCTTAGGTCCCATGGTAGAAGATAGAGATGATTCATCTCCTCCTTTCTACACCTCCCTAAACATACATGACAAGGTACTGCATAATTGCCTTATGGATTCAGGGACCTCTCACAACCTCATGCCCAAAGCTGTCATGGAAGAATTAGGACTGGAAGTCACCCGAGCCTATCATGACCTTTATTCCTTTGACTCCAGGAGGGTCCAGTGTTTGGGAGTGATTAAGGTCCTAGTAGTCTCTTTGTTTCGGCTGCCCATGAAGAGTATGGTCATGGATATTGTGGTAGCTGGTGTTCCCCCCAAGTTTGGCATGTTGTTGTCAAGGTCTTGGATCAAGAGACTTGGAGGGACATTACAGATGGATCTCACATACGCCACCATTCCAGTCTTTGGAGGGGAACATAGGAGACTGTACAGAGAAGCCCAGCTAGCCTACATTGTCAGTGACGAGGCCAACCCTACCAATCATCCCATCTATGCCTTAGACACTAATTTAGGCTCCAGTTTACTACAGCTCACCCACACCCCTGAATCTTCCTTGCAGATCAGAAAGCAGCCCATCCTTAATCAGGAAGCCTCCCCTTCAAATTCCTCAGTTTGGAAGATGTTCTTTGACGGAGCTTCCTCTAGTATGGGTGCAGGTGCCGGAGTGATATTTATATCACCTTGTCATGAGACCATCTCTCTGTCATACAAGCTGGAATTCGAGGTTACCAATAATGTGGAAAAGTATGAAGCTCTAGTTCTGGGATTGAGAGCTTCCAAAGAAATGGGAATCAAGGAGATGGCTATGTTTGGGGATGCAGAACTGATTGTCCAGCAGGTCAAAAATGTCTATCAGACTAAGCATCCTCGGCTCAGGAATTACAGAAATGAGGTATGGGATCTGGTCGATGCTTCCTTCCTAGATTTTAACATTTCCTACATTCCAAGGGAGGAAAATGCCTCGGCCGACTGTTTAGCTTTCACAGCTAGTGTGCTCGAAGTTCCCGCATCGCCCACTGTCGGGTCTGATGTTGAAATAAAATACAGACCTTCTATACCAGACAATGTCAAACACTGGAAGGTATTTGAAGATGATCAAGAAATTGAGAAATTTCTCCAGTCCATTGATGACTTTTCCACAATGCACATAGATGAGAATCCTGAAGAGGAAGATGACCATCACCCTGGGGAATTTGTGAATAAAATTGTTGATCACCAGATCATTCAGCTACCGAGCAATCACATTCCGAGAGGACTGATCTCGTTATAAATATTGTTCGATGGGAATGATGTGGCAGTAAAGGGTAAGGTTTCAGGTGATGATGATGACACAGCTGAATGCAACATAGGCACACTTGAGGAGCCAAAGTTTGTCAAGCTGTCAAGGAGTTTGACCGAAGGGCAGAGGATAGAATATATCAGGTTGTTGAAGGAGTTTGCTGATGTGTTTGCATGGACCTACAAAGATCTCAAAACATATGACACATCAGTCATCAAGCACAAGATCCCACTAAAAGAGGAGGCTAATCCATTTAAGCAGAAGATGAGACAGATAAATCCCATGTTGCTGCCTGTCATGGAGAAAGAGGTAAAGAAGCTGCTGGATGCCCAGATCATTGTCCCCTTGAGATATTCTGAATGGGTGGCCAATTTGGTCCCGGTGAGAAAGAAAAGTGGAGAAATCAGACTCTGTGTCGATTTCAGGAACCTGAACAGAAGTTCGAGGAAGGACAATTATCCCCTGCCCAACATGGAGCACATTTTACAGAGGGTCACTGGCGCATCCAGGATTTCCATGATTGATGGTTTCTATAGATATAATCAGATATCAGTCATGCTTGAGGACAGGGAAAAAACAACCTTCATCACTCCTTGGGGCACATTCATGTATGCCAAAATGTCGTTTGGACTGATGAATGCAGGAGCAACATTTCAGCAGCCATGGACATAGCCTTCATTGGGGAAAAATATAAGTTTGTGGTGATTTACCTAGATGACATAACAGTCTTCTCCAATACTGACAAAGAACACCACTACCACTTAAAGAGAGTTTTCCTGAAGTGTCACAGGTTTGGCCTTTCTCTGAATCCCAAGAAATCATTGTTTTCTATGCGGGAGGGGAATTTGTTAGGCCATATAGTATCAGCAGAGGGAGTAAGAATTGATCCTGACAGGGTAGAAGCAATTCAGGCCCTATCACTTCCCAGATCTAAGAAAGAGGTCCAGGCATTTTTGGGAAGGATTAAGTTTCTGTGGAGGTTTGTTCCAAATTTTGCTGAGTTGGTAAAACACATAACAACCATGCTCAGGAAGGGCCATGAAATAAGGTGGACTATTGAATCCAGGGGATCTTTTTCCCAGATAAAGAAAGCATTGACTGAGGTACCTATGCTAATCAGTCCCGATTATTCTAAAGATTTCCTGATTTTCTTATTTGCTTCTGATGACTCAATAGCAGCAGTCCTATTACAGAGAAATGATCAAGGGCGAGAGCATCCCATTGCCTTCTTCAGCAAGGCATTAAGAGATGTTGAAATCAGATATGAGATCATGGAAAAATAGGCCTACGCATTGGTGAAAGCTCTCAAAGCTTTTAGAATCTATGTTTTGCACTCAAAAATCACTGCATATGTCCCTTCATCTTCTGTGAAGGACATCCTTATACAGCCTGACATAGACGGAAGAAGGGGCAAATGGATAGCTAAGATCCTTGAGTTTGACCTGGAAATTAAGCCCACCAAGCTGATAAAGGGGCAGGGTTTGGCCAAGTTATTGGCTGAATCCAATTACAAAGCTCTGGAAATTAACTGTATCAATGGGAAAGCCGAGTCATCCAGCAGTAATTCCCAGATCACCATACCACTAGCAGCATGTCCCTGGTACATGGACATCTTATACTTTCTGCAGGAATTAAACCCCCCTGATGGACTGGGAAAGAGTAGGGCCAGATATTTAAAGCTCAAAGCGGTCAAATACTGCCTCATTGACCAAGCCTTGTATTGGAAAGACCCTCTGGGGATATTATTAAGATGTCTGGACCCATTGCAAGCGCAGAAAGTGATGTTCGATTTTCATAGTAGTCTTTGTGGAGGTCATCATTTTTGGAAGACCACAGCCCATAAGATCCTCCGGGCTAGGTATTACTGGCCTACTTTGTTTACTGATGTCTGCAGAGAAGTCAGGGCTTGTGTCAAATGCCAGAAGTTCTCAGGTAAACAACAACTCAAATCTCTTCGATTAAAGCCTGTAGTAGTTTCGGCACCCTTTCAGCAGTGGGGATTGGATTTCATTGGAGAGATTCATCCTCCCTCAAGTGGCTAGCACAGATGGATCCTCACTGCAACTGATTATTTCACCAAGTGGATAGAGGCTGTCCCCACCAGAAGCACTTCTCACAAAGTAATCATCAGCTTCTTGGAAGACATCATAGCCAGATTTGGTTGTCTAAGTAGAATTTTCACTGACAACGCCTCCCCCTTCAGGTCTGAGCCTCCGATCAAGTTTTTTGAACAATTTGGGATTTCATTGGTTCACTCTACTCCATACTATCCTCAAGGAAACGGACTAGCAGAGTCCTCCAATAAAAGCCTGATCAAGCTTATCAAAAAGTTATTGGAGGACAATCAAAAGGCCTGTGACTCAAAGCTCAAATTTTCTCTTTGGGCCGATCGAGTGACAACCAAGAAGTCCCTGGGTCTCTCACCTTTCCAAATGGTTTACGGAATAGAGGTCATTTTTCCCACTCAGCTTGCCTTACCTGTGGAAAATTTCCTCCAGGTCCTTGAAGGGGAACCTAATCATATACTCCGGAGGATTCATCAGATGGTGGAAGTGTAGTAGATTAGGGAACAGGTCATGGACAGAGCCTACAATTGTCAGCAGAAGATCAAGCAGGCTTTTGACAGGAAGAACAAGAAGAAGGAATTTGAGCAGGGTGACCTAGTGCTCAAATGGGATGCACCAAGGCAGGAAAAGGGAAAACATAGTAAATTTGATGCCCTCTGGTTCGGGCCTTTCAAGATCCTTGAAGTATTCTCAAATAACACTTACAGGCTGCAGAATCTGGAAGGCAATGAAGTTTTTGGCAGCCCAGTAAATGGGCATTTCCTGAAAAAGTGTTTTTTGTGAGCCACAGTTGGCTCTTTTTGTTTCGTGGTGTACATATTGTTTTTGTTTTTGTTTTTTGGACTAATAAATGACTCCATAGCCCAATAGCAAAGGCACTGAATCTGCAAAAAAGTTCTTAGAGCATCACGGGGACGACTCTATCCCCCATGGAGATAGATGTTAGCGACATTTCTTGTAAGGGGGTTGGAATGTAGAAAAATGGGTCAAAAACCCACTTGTCCTAAGTTCAGGTGCTAATGCACCCATGATTAATCGAAAAGCAAGTCTGGACGGCTAGGATCGCGGCGCCCAGATCAACGGCGCAGGTGCGATTCCGGACCCCCCCCCTCCTTTCTACCTTTAAGTGGGGGGGTCTCCGAAATCCGGGGCGCACCTCTTCGACAGCCCAGATCAGTGCACCCGGATCAATGGCGATGAAGGCAATTCCGGACCCCCCCTGTCTTTCTACCTTTAAGCGGAGGGGGGGGATCCGGAATCATACTCGCAGCTCTCCAACAGCTGAGATCTTAATGCCCGAATCAACGACGTTCGCGCGACCCACATCATCTGCGACTGCTCTGTGTTTAAGCACGCGTGGACCCTTCTCCCGTCATATCACCTTCCAACCACCGTTCTCCTGCCTCCATGTGTCATCCATCTATCTCTCCTTTATGGTCTATGTGGCCTTCCTCCTTTCCCATCATCCACACACCATATGCCACACGCCTCCTTCCCTCCATGTCAGCCTCCCCCTAAAAGGTATCCATCACACCTATTCTTCCACCTCCTTCGTTTATCACATTTTTCCATGTGTCCCCTTTGCAATCCCTCTCTCTCCCTGCCATCGTGGCTCCATCATTTCGTTCCCGTGTCCCACCTTCCGCGCTGTTCTCCCCGCATATCCTTTGAGTCGGTCGGTTATTCCAGGTGGCTGCATAGGAGATCCTCCACGTCTAGAAGGTGCCAAGTTGGTCGGGCCATCCTCAATCCCAATGTTGCAGTTATTGAAGCAGTTGGTGGTGGTTAGACATCGCCTCCGCCTTAATGGGGAAGCACGGCCATGAATTTAAGGCACGTCTATTCGTCATTGGAACTGTCAAAGAATTAAGATTGCGTCTGACATAAGTTGCATGATCTTTCAGATGTTGACTGTCAGAAGCCATGCAGACGCAAATATTTCAATGCAGTGTCTTGATTTCACTGCTGTTGTTGTTTTGAGTATATGAAGGCATTTTCTCCATTTTTGTATCTATCGATGGTTGAGCAGAGCTCTTGGTTGTAAATCTTTAGTGAAGCACTGCTACTCTGGTTATGTATGCACTTTTGAGACTTCTTGCCCGACGAATGCCAGTTTCTTTTACGTCTCTGTTACACTGTGTTAGAAACGCTCGGAATTGGAGGATCCAATCGAGCTATAGTTGTTATAGGATGATGTTGGTAGGATCACTGTAGCAGTTATAATGTTTCTAGCCAGCTACTGTGTTTTTTCTCAGCACTGAGTGACTTGGAATTGGAGGATCCAGTCGAGTCCTCCTCAGTTTCTTGAGATCCTGAGCCAAGCGGATCTTGCCTTCAGTGTCTTTCTTCTGCGAATAGCCGTAAGCCTATTGCCCAAAGCTGTTTGTTCATTTTTCTCGCTAAGTCTTCCACCTACTCACCCTTTTATCAACTTACTGGTTGAAGTTGGATCAAGACCTCCTTTGTCACCATATGTACCAGACTTAGTCCCCGAGTTAGAGTGATATCTCCTTGAGCTTTCTTCCATTAGATCACCCCTTTAAAATAAATTGTGACATTAACTAATGGGCATCAGGCTCTGCTCCTGCAAGCAATCCAGGAGTGACTTCCGTCGCCAACAATTTGGATGCCCAAAGATCCTTATGAGTGATCAAGGAACACATTTCATTAATAAGATAGTTGAATCCTTGATTGAAGAATTTGTAGTCCACCATCATAAGAGCACAATGTACCATCCACAAGCCAATGGGACAGTTGAAGCATTCAACAAGATCTTGGAGACAGTGTTGATGAATATTTGCAGTGTGAACATGGATGATTGGGATTTAAGAATACTAGCAGTATTATGGGCCTATAGAACCACTTGCAAGAAGATGATAATGCAGGCCCCCTTGAAGTTGGTATATGGTCTTGAAGTTCTTGTTCCAATGGAATATTGGGTACCAAGCTTAAGAAATGTTTCCTTTATAGATATGGATGACCCTGGTGCTATTCAAGAGAGGCTTGCATAGTTGGACGAATTGGAAGAAGACATATGCATTCTAGGATTCCATCAGTAGGTTCAGAAGGAAAGAGAGAGGGACTTTCATGATAGGAACATCAAGAATAAGGCATTCAAACAATGTGATCTAGTACTGGTATATGACAACAAGTTCATAAAACATATTGGGAAGTTCAAAACACATTGGATAGGGCCATACGAGATCGCTTATGTTACAGAGGGAGGAGTTACACAATTGAAGACTCTGAATGGGGAGTGGAAAGAAGGATTAGTGAATGGGAGTCAGCTGAAGTTGTACTATGACAACCAGCTGCCTCGCATCTCTTAGTGAAAGCATGAAGAAAAGGGTCTAGGTACCAGGTGCAGTTGAAACTGGGTACCAGACATAGAAAATATAGTCTGCAAAAGGAGGAAAATAAGTCATAGAGCAGAAAGTAGAGGTTGCACTGTGCAGCCTGGAGTGAAAGTAAAATAGGAAGCTTAGATCTGAAATGCCTTGGGATAAGTCACAAGTTAGTGTTGGGGGACTTTTGGCCCTTGGTTATGGAAGTATGTGAAGATCAAGGAAGAAAAGGGATAATGTGAACTTTGCAGAAAGCACAATGACTGTTATTGGGTTGAGGTGAACAAAAGAGTAGAAAAGATAGAGTGAAGCCTGAGAAAGAAATTCATTGGACGAGGAGATCAGGGAAGACAAATAAGAAAGGAAGAAGGATCATGGATAGGTCAGCAAGTGGAAAAAGACACTGTTGGATGCTTTGGAGCACCGCACGGAAAGGAAGGAAAGACAGGCTGGTGAAGCCCTAAAAATACGGGTCAAGTTGACCTAGGGTTTTAGACACCTAGGGTTTTCGTATCTAGGGTTTTGGACACCTAGGTTTCGGCCTAAGGATATCGATGAGCTATTGTAATGTATAAATAAAGGTCTAAAGGACCTGTGTCAGGTTGGTACTTTGGGTTGGTACAATATTGCTATTGATCTAGTTGTATTGTTGATGTGAGTGAGTATTGTATCGAGAGAGAGAGAAGTGCTGAGAGGGAGAGCCTTCTGGTATTTTATGATCTTCAGTTGGGTGTGAAGAGAAACCCTACAACTAGGTGCGCAGGGAGGGGAGAGGAAGAGAGGAGAATAAAGAATATCTGCTAGACAAGAGCATAGATAAAAACTCTATGCTTTACCTTAATATATTATATCATAGTTCTTTGTACATAGCCCTAGAGAGAGGGTGAACCATGTACATCTTGTGTTGTGTGTGACTGGTACTTTATATCTTTCATTGATATACTGTTATTTCATTACTCCTTTATATCTGATAAGTAGATATTTAGAATAGATCTAAGATGATAACTGATATATGAACATTGTGTTGTTCTTGAGTTATATCCACTTGACATTTCCTTTGGTTGTAGACATCTTTGTCCTACAACCCCCTCATAGCTGCTTCAGGTGAGATTGCATCTGCTTCGTAGGAGCTTCTGAAAGGTCCAGTAGCTAGGGCTTGTTGGTGTTCTCTTGGAGCTGAAACCTGGGTATGCCCCTGTGCCAATAGCTGACCTACGATGGACTTCTAAAAACAAGTTTTGTACAAGAGGGAGCTAGTCACTTTTCTCATGAAGAAAGGTTCTTTTGGAAGGCTGAACACATGTTGTAGAAACATCACCAGGGTGACTAAAATAATGTATAATATAATGCCCCCCAAAGTATGAGGTTGGAACTTGTGACAATCGAAATACTTTGTATAATATGTGTGTGTGTCGGAAATAAGGAGCACACCAATCAAAAACCAGCAAACAATCAAGAATATGTGCAATATTATACCATTTATGAGGTAGGCATTCCCATGCTCAGACAACAAGTGATCTAAATCATAAATTTCAGTCATGGATACTAACCATACACTGTGGATCCATGTCATCAAGATTCTACACATAGCCACCAGGAATACACAGTGGATCTATGCTCGTAGAAAACTCAGGTTCGGACATAGCCATGAGACATACAAAGTGGATCTATGTGTAAATACACATAATAAATACTCCATCACAACTTGGATCGAAACAATGATATCCAGGGTCTTCAATCCCATCGTCCATAAGTATGAACCTAACCATGCGATTACAGGTGCTAAAGTCAAACATTGTAGAAACCACTTGATTACCGACCATTAATTAACACCATTAACAAGTGCAAGGGAAATCACCATTGATGTCAATGACTTCCAAGGTAACTTAGTACAATCCAACGAATGTGAATAAATGATCTGAAGTCGAGCACCTGATAGAATCTCTCAATCAGGGTTCAATGATGTGAACCCACTGTCGAAAGCGAAAAAACCTTCCATTGAGGCATGCAAGTTCTGAGGTACTAATTTATTTCTAGGTCTTATAACTGGATAATGAGTTGAATTCGACAGGAAAAGACTCATCATAGGAGGGCCTTGATGTATCCCCTATCAATGACATGAAATAAGTAACAGATTTAAGGAAGATCAAAGTACGAAGATGTTTTGAAACTGACACAAGGAAAGCTGACATGGTAGGAATTGATAACTGAAAATGGCCGACTCGATAGAAGGCTTGTGCAAGGTTGGACTCCTCTTGAACATATGAACAACAAGAAAATGTTCTTGTCAATATTGACTCAAATATGACGCAAGATATGAACTTGTGGAAGGTCAAACAAGAGACAGATGGATTTATCAACCCGTAATGAATGATGAAGAGTGTTAAGAACCAAAGACTGAATACAACATATCTGTTAAGAACCAAAGACTAAATACAACATATCGCAATAGATCCAAAGATATATGAATACAATCACCACACAAGATATATGAAACCATATAGAAAATCACAACTTTATTATAGAAACCCTTGAGGTAGGGCAACACCATACAATGGATCCTATTCTGGAAGGGATCCTCTCCTGTTCACTTGCCTCTTCGAGGGGGCATCCTCTTATTGAGCTACCTCTCCAAATACAATACTTCTCTTCATGTCTCATTACATTGCTTGAACCCCTTTATATAGTGCTACCATCACCTAAGAACATTCTAGAGGAGGAATCTTCTAGAAGTAGAACCTTCTAAGAAGTCATCTTACAATTATTATATCTAATTACCCATTTATTATATCTAACTACCATAGTGGGCCACTATGGGCCCTCTGGGCCCCCCCACTACCTCTCTAGCTACCTTACATTCCATCCCCCTTATGAAAGCGTTGTCCTCAACGCTTGATGTACAACCATATACTAGGGTCCCATGGATAATTGTGGACCATAATGCTGAAGAAGACTGAAGAACAAAGGTCCCATGTAGAAAGAAAATCCACCATGCTGAAGTAATCCAACCACCATTGTAAGCCTGGGTCCCATGTCCAAGTGTTCATGTGAACTCCCCGTGGAAGATTTTGGAACTGAATAACCAACTCCAAATGATGCTCCAAAGACTGACACCTATCATGTGGATCCAAATAAGAAGATCCATCCACATAGTGGAAAAGGGTCACAGCAGAATCTGGAATGAATAATACCATTGTAAAATATGTAGACTAAACGCTGGTAACTAGCTCCTGATGTGGGACATTGATGTTCTTTACAGAAGGTGGAGTAGAGTCATCAAATAAAATATGAAAGTGGTTGTCATCCCAGAAATGACAACTATCCATATACCAATCATCACAATCTGCCTCAAAATCATACCAAGAATATATTTCTTGATTATATTCATCCCTAAGGCCCTCCATAAGAAATCTCTCTTGCATGTTATTCAATGAATCTTGAATACTATGAAAACTATCATTGAGGCCGTATGTGAGGCTGTCTGTGAGGCCATGTAAAAATGCATCCAATCTGCCATCCAATGTGTGAAACAATTGGGCTTTGAATGATTCAAGAATTTCTTTCAGGTTTTGAGAAGAAATAGCCATTTGAGCATCCTACGAACTCACCCAATAAGTTACGACAGAAAATCGCGGCTTTTTCTATAAAAACCCTAAAAAAATATTGAAGTTAAAATGCTCATAAATTCACTTCCCAGACTCCGTTTTGGCTGATTTGTTTTTTGAAATTGGGTGAAATTGTGAGAGGAACTCAGATCTGCAATTTATTTGGGCAAATTCAACCTCCAGATGCTACAGAAATAAAAAATTTATCTCCACCGTCCGCGGAAAAAATCTTGAAAATTTGCAAATTTTAAAACTTCAATATCTTGACTTCCCAGACTCCGTTTCGGACAAATTTTTTTTTTAAATTGGGTGTTTTTCTTAGAGGAACTCAGATATACAACCCTTTTCTGAAAATTTTGCATAGAAATATATCGCAAACTTCAACAGTGTCGCGGCTCTCTTTTTTCTTCTCCGAAAAAAAATCTGCAAAAATAAAAAATATTTGCCCACAATGTCTGCCCAAGGAAAGTGCTCTGATACAACTTGTTAAGAACCAATACCAGATCTAAAGATATAATCAACACAATTAATGAATACACAATATATCCACAAGCAAGATAGAAGAAACCACACTTTATGATTACCAAACCCTTGAGGTAGGGAAACACCATACAATGGATCCTATTATGGAAGGGATCCTCTCCTGTTCACTTGCCTCTTCAAGGGGGAAACCTCCTAATGAGATTTAGCTCCAAATACAATACTTCTTTTCATGTCTCATTACATTGCTTGAATCCCTTTATATAGTGCTACCATCACCTAAGAACATTCTAGAGGAGGAATCTTCTAGAAGTAGAACCTTCTAAGAAGTCATCTTACATTTATTATATCTAATTACCCATTTATTATATCTAATTACACATTTATTATATCTAACTACCATAGTGGGCCTTATTTAATATTATAGTGGACCTAGTCCACCTTACATTGAATGACCTCCACTATTATCATTATGGGCCCTCTGGGACCCCCACTACCTCTCTAGCTACCTTACAAAGAGGGTGTCATGTTCAAGAGTGACTATTACTACCACTAACACAAATATAGAGACACATTTCTTTCCCAAAATTTCCCCCACCATTTCTCGCGAGTACCTCTTTATTTTTACGCAAGCTTGAGGAGGATAACATATACGCAAGCTTGAGGAGGATAACATATGCTTGTTGATGTAAGCTCATCCTTCATATGATTCCCTCAGAGTATGTTTAACGAATCCTAAGAAGGAGTGGTTCGGTTCCATATAGGTCTTTTGATGTTTGTGTTAGGGTCCTATAATCATAGGTAACTCGATTCTTCGACAGTTGATTTGGCATTTCTCTCGTAATGACGAAGTCTGGCTCGGTTGATTCCATTTCTCCCCTCCATTCATGTCGCCCGATCCTCCATCACCTTGTTTCATCCTCTTCCATGCTACGCCCTCACTCCCTTGTCCTTTTGTCTCATTGACTATCTCTTGTCCGTCGCTCATCCATGCATAAACAAACTTAGGCTAAAAAGAACAATAAAACAATTAGATTAATTAATAATGTTAGTAATTAGTAAATAGGTTAATAAAGGTTAGTAATTAGTAAATAGGTTAATAAAGTTAGTATAATTAGATAAATAAGATAGGTTAAATCATGTTAAAAATTAATTAATTAATTAATTAATTGATTACTAATTAATAATTAATTTAGATGGTTAGTGATTAGGTTAATGTTTTATTAATTAATATTAAATTAATGTTTTATTAATTAATATTAAAAATAATACAAAATATAATAAAAAAACATAAAAACCAAAACATAAAACATATATAATTAAAAACAAAAAGTAAAAAATAAAAACACTACCCTAATTCTACCCACCCAACTTCATGCATACATCACATCCCATTAAAAACAAATCAACGAATAAGAAAAATTATGGACCCCCCCTCGCCATCCGAAGTTTAATGAGAAGGGGGGTCCGAAATGGTTGTATTATAAAACCACCCCTTGGACACTTGTCAGCTCCACATGCAAGTGGACCCCCCGCCCTCCCCCCCTAAAACTGCTTAC
>CBVK0100357263.1:0-12840 GCA_900067695.1 Picea abies
ATATATATATATATATATATATAGATGTATTTGAACGAATCTAGTTTTTAACTCTGTTCTCGGGAGGTTGTTTCCCTTATTTGTCTCTCGTGCTGCCCTTGATAGATTTCCTCACAGGGACGCCCTTTCGAGATTGTTCCCTTACATTCTAGAGCTGGGGTAAGTTCCCTGAAAGGACTACCACCTTGGTAAAATCCTGAATTTACTTTTTATCTATCACAGATGTTAATAGTTCTTTAAGAAGACCTCTCAGTCTGGTCATAAAACTTGGTGAAAAGCTGCCTAGGAACCCGATGAAGGATTTTAAGGCCTAAGTTTAAAAACCCTGCACGAGAGAGAGTGGGTCTCTTAGAGCTCAGTATCTCGGTGTTTAGACAACCGGGAAACCCAAGGGTCAGTTTTCTTGTATTCGCTAGATGCAAAATCCCAACTTGCGAAACCCCGAAATGAGTATAGCATGATTAGTTGTGATGTTTCGACGTTTCAGTACCCGGGACACCTAAGGGTAAGTTCCCTTGTACTCACCTGTCCAAAAATCCCGATTGGCAAAACCTCGAAATGAACTAGTACAGATGAGTTGTGATGTTTCGGTGTTTCGGTACCCAGGACACCTAAGGGTAAGTTCTCTTGTACTCACTAGTCCCGAAATCTCGATTAGCGAAACCCCGAAATGAACTAGCATGAATGAGTTGTGATGTTTCGGAGGTTCGGTACCCAGGATACCCTTCCTCTTGCTAAATGCATGAATGATATCCTTTCGGAGGATCTAAGGTCTATTACGACCGTTAAATTGGATGAAGGAATGCAGGCGTTAATGCCTCAACCCATTTTTAACCTTCATAAGTAGTGAAGAAATCGGGACCGTTGATTCCAAGACCCATGGGAGTACCTAGACCGTCCAGCTGTAGAGTACACATGGCGGCCGATAAGCGTTTCGACTTTTCGACACTCGGGAGATCAGAGGGTAAGAACCCTTGTCCTCATGACTCGTGAAATCCCGATATATGAAATCCTGAAATGATAGCGTGTGCGTAAGTTATGAGTTTTCAGAGTTTCGACACCCAGGGTACCTAAGTGCGAGTTCTCATGTACTCGCAAGTCTCAAAACCCCGATTCATGAAAACCCGAAATGACGGCGTGTGGATGAGTTAGGACGTTTCGGTGTTTCGGAACCCGGAATACCCAAGGGAGTATTTCCTTGTACTCGCAATGCCCAAAACCCCGACTTTTGAAATCCCGAAATGATAATAGTATGGGGAAGATATAAGATCTTGGAGTTTCGGTACTTGAGATACCTAAAGACGAGTCCCTTGTACTCGCAAGTCCTGAATCCCCGACCCGCGAAATTTCGATGGGTGAAATCATGAAATAGATGCGCAGGTTTGAGAGTTTGTATTTCAGAGTTTCGACTCTCGGAAGGTCTAGGTGCGAGGCCTACTGTCTGCGCATGTCGTGAAACTTCGATTCGCGAAACCTCGAATTTGGTCAAGTGTATGATGAGCGGGTGTATCGGATTTTTGGCATTCGGGTAGTCGAGGAGCATGAAGCTTCGACCTCTTGTATCGTGAAGTTCCGATATGTGAAACCCGACTTGCGGAATCCCGAATTAGCATAGTGTGACTTGATTCGGCATTTTGGCTTTTCAGAACCCGGAAAACCCAAGGGTAAGTTTCCCTTGTACTCGCAAATCTTGAAATCTCGACTTGCGATATCCCAAAAGATAGAGTGTGGAAAAGTTATCATATTTCGGTATTTCGGTACCCGGGGTACCTAAGTGCGGGTCCCATGTGTTCTCCAGTCCCAAAACCCCCGACTCGCGAAATCCCGATGGAGGAAACCCCGAAATGGTGAAGCATGTTAGAGCTTGGTGTTTCGGAGTTTCGGCTCCCGGGAAACCCAGGTGCGAGACCTCCTGTCGTGTCGCACATTCTGAAATCCCGATGGATAAATTCCTGAAATAGTGGAGCATGTTAGAGTTTGGTGTTTCGAAGTATCGGCTCTCAAGAAACCTAGGTGCGAGACCTCCTGTCATCTCACATCCCAAAATCCCGATGGAGTAAACCTCGAAAAGTGGAGTGCCATGTTTTTAAATACGACGCAATTTTTAGTTATGACAAACTACTGGTCCCCTTCGGATTTCGGCTCTTCGAGAGACAAGAGAGCAGGGGATCGCATGCATCGCTATTTCCTGAATCACGAAAGAAGGAAGTACCTCTCTGATAAGGCCTGTGGTCATGACCCATGATCACATGGGTAAGGATAAGGGATGGTAGGAACTGCATCAGACCCCAGATGAATCCGGGGAATTCTGTTCCTCGGTGAAAAGAAGGAAAAAAAAAGCCGAAAAATCTTAGTTCTCGTAGTGGGTATGTTACAAATTGGTATCAGAGCATGGTTACAACACTTGGCCTGCTTGGGCTCATGAACGAGTTACGTAGAAGCTCCATTCGAAGCACTCCTAAAAGGAGTAACCTGCTATCTTAACCCCCTAAATCAAAAGGTGAAAGTTCAAAATGAAAAAACCCGATTGTGTGTATGCATGTGAAAGAAATATGAATTATGAGCGGGTTATGAATGTATATAAATATTGACTAACAACCAATGTTTGTCTTTTGCACCTAAGCAGACAATCAACAGCGGGAAATTACAGACGTATAGAATGGTGACTCACCATGAAGTGGGGGAGGGCTCCCACAATAGAGATGAAGAGTCTGACAAAAGGAGGGCGGTAGGGTCCCCTCTAGATCTAGCTGAGACTATGAGGAGTCTCATGGTCGAATTACAAAGCTGCAAGGCTGACAATGAGAGGATGATGAAAGAACAAGAGAAGCAAACAAAAATTAACATAGTTTTACTGCAAAGCTTATCCGACCTACAAAGACAAATGCAGCATGAACCTGAGGTACAAAAACATGGTCATATCAGTGGCCACACTGAGAGGAGCACCTCGAAAAAGGTCCACCGAGAGGTAAAGGACCAGCGGTAGACGATTCCTCTGGGAAGGAAGTTGGAGGTTCAGAGGGCTCTTCTAGCAGCAGAACTAGTTCTTATTCCCGAAGAAGACAGAAGAAGCGAAAGCTTTCCAAGGGTCATAAATTCGAAGAATTCAGGAAGGCCAAACCACCCTCCTTCGACGGTGAAATACAGAAGGGAGAGGAAGAAGAGGCCTGGCTTCTTGGACTAAAGAAGTATTTCAGAGTCCATGACTTCTCAAAAAATTTGAAGGCCCGAGTGGCCACCTTCAAATTGAACGAAAAGGCTTCCATTTGGTGGGAAGACCTTAAGAATGTGAAAGGGGTTCACGAAGAGGACCTGTCTTGGGAGCAATTTGAGAAATACTTCCAGAAGAAGTATTTGTCGGAAAAATATTTCGACGAGAAGACTAAAGAGTTTTATGAACTCAAACTGGGACAACTCACTATAGAAGAATATGTCAACAAATTCCTCGATTTGTTGAGGTATGCACCTTATATAAAAGCAAAAAAGGAAAAGGTACAATGCTTCATCAACGAACTACCGAAGGACTATCGAAACATAATGTAATTTGATGAGCCACAGACCCTAGAAGGCACGATCAGAAAGGCAACCTATTGTCATGAACAACTTGGACATCGAACAAAACCTCGTTAAGGATGGAAACAGAGGAATAGTTCAAGATTTCAGAAAAAAGGGGATTAAATCCCTAGGATTTAAGAACTATAAGAAGAACCCAAGAATGAGCTTCCTAGCCCGGAGTGTACACCAAAAAAATTTCCCTCCTTGGGCGGAAATAAAACTTCTGGATCCATACCAGTGAAGACTGATAACCCAAAGAGAGAACCTTTGAAATGTTGGGGTTGCGGAGAAGAACATCTACTGAGAGACTGCCCACACCGACAACAGAATAGTCGGAGAATTTATAACATCCAGGAAGCTACCACCATCAATGATGTGGTTAGGAGTGTGCCGCAAATTTATACAGCCTTGGATAATAACCAAGTTGACCACTAAGCTTTAGTGGTGGAAATATAAGGTATGATTTCCAACCATCTAGTGTCTATTTTGATTGACCTTGGTTCAAATTTGAGTTATATAGCCCCTAAGGCTGTTGATAAGTGTAAAATACAACCACAAAAACCTACCAAGCCATGGTTGGTATAGTCAGCCACTGGCACCAAAAGAAGGGTAGCAAAGGTCATACCAACCTGCTAATTAATGTTGGGTGAATTCCCCACCCAAGCAACCCTTAACATATTACCCATGGGATCGTATGATCTATTGATTAGTGTGGACTGGATAGCCGCCCATAAAGCCAGATTGGACTGTTACCATAAAACCTTAGAATGTGTAAGTAAAGAAGGGAAAAGGATAACCCTTCAAGGGATCCGAAAACCTGTCTCGGTGAGACAAATATCAGCTCTGTAGATGAGAAAGTATTGCCGAAAAGGATGTCCCCTATATGCAATACAGGTGTTGAAAACTATTGAAGATGACAAACCAAGCCTAGAAGACCACCCTACCCTGAGAGAATACAGAGATGTGTTTCTAGAAGAGGTATCAGGTCTACCTCCGAGAAGAGACATAGAATTCTCGATAGAACTTGCACTGGGATTGGTGCCAGTGTCTAGGACACCGTACCGGATGAGCACACCTGATTTAGTTGAACTCAAATTGCAATTAAGAGAAATGATGGATAAGGGTTATATCCGGCCCAACGTGTCTCCATGGGGAGCACCAGTCCTATTTGTGAAAAAGAAGGACGGTACCCTTAGACTGTGTATAGATTATAGACAACTCAATAAGGTAACCATAAAGAACAAGTACCCCTTGCCCAGGATCGATGACATGTTCGATCAATTGGGGGGTGCGTCTATTTTCTCAAAGATTGACTTGAGGTCGGGATACCATCAAGTCCGCATTAAGGGTGAAGACATCCATAAAACTACCTTCCGGATGAGGTATGGTCACTATGAGTTTGTGGTAGTGCCATTTGGGTTAACCAATGCCCCTACCACTTTCATGTGCTTGATGAACAATGCACTCAGCAAATTCCTAGACAAATTTGTGCTGGTTTTTATTGACGATATATTAATTTACTCCAAGAATAGAGAATACCATGAAGAGCATCTTAGGCTTGTGCTACAAGTGCTAAGAGAACATCAACTCTATGCCAAATTCAACAAATGTGACTTCTTCAGAAGCAAATACATTACTTGGGCCATGTTCTATCCGAAGAAGGAGTAGTAGTAGACCCTGGCAAAATCAAGTCTATCATGGAATGGCCTACCCCAAAGGATGTTTCAGATATCAGATCCTTTATGGGATTAGCAGGATACTATAGGAGATTTATAAAAGGATTCTTCAAGATTGGTTGTCCAATCACTGCCCTCCAGAAGAAGGGGACAAAATTCATGTGGAAATAGAAATGTGAAGAAAGATTTCAAACCCTAAAACATCTACTGACCCACGCGCCCATGCCGAAGATCGCCAATCCCGAAGCTGACTTCCTCGTGTGCACAGATGCCTATAAGGAAGGACTCGGAGGAGTCCTTATGCAAGGAGGAAGTGTGGTCTGCTATGAATCCCAAAAATTGAATGAGCACGAAGTCAACTATGTGACCCATGACCTAGAGTTGGCTGCCATAATGCACGCCTTGAAAATGTGGAGGCATTACCTCCTGGGAAAAAAAATTGTACTTATGACAGACCACTGTGGACTGCGATATCTGTTTGACCAACCAAAGCTCAATGCTAGACAAGCTAGGTGGATGGCCCTCCTTAGCGAGTTTGATTTTGAAATCAAACACATTAAAGGAAAGGAAAATAGGGTAGCCTATGCCCTTAGCAGAAGTATGAAAAAAATTCACCTAGCAGCGGTGAGCACCTATAAGACGGATGTCAAGGAAAGAGTCAGAAATGCACAAGAAACAGATCCCTTCATCCAGACCGTGACCTCGTACCTACATCAAGAGCCCACTGAGGTAAAGTACGAAGACTACCAGATGATGGAAGGAGGTCTGCTCACTTACCGAAGCAGATTGTATATCCCAGATTGTGACGACTTGAAGAGGTTCATACTGGATGAACTACATAAAAGACCCTATACTGGTCATTTAGGATACCAGAAGATGATCACGACCACTAGGAAACAATTTTACTGCTCTGGGTTGAAGAAAGACATAGCCGAGTACTTAGCCAAATGCATAGAATGCCAATAGATTAAAGCAGAACATTGACACCCAACAAGATTATTACAACCTCTACCAATCCCATAATGGAAATGGGAAACCATCTCCATGGATTTCATCACCGGATTACCAACCTCGACCAAACAGAATGATGTCATTATGGTAGTGGTCGATAAATTGAGAAAGTCTACTCATTTCATCCTCGTCAAGTCGACTTGCAAGGCAATAGACATCGCTTAGGTATTCATGAAGGAGATATTCAGACTGCATGGTATGCCGAAAGAGATCGTGTCTGATAGAGACACGAAATTTACTTCCAACTTTCAGAAGTCACTAATGGCTGGTTTAGAGACCAAATTGATGTTTAGCACCGCCTATCACCCTCAAACTGACAGACAGACAGAAAGAGTGAACCAAATACTAGAAGACATGTTAAGAATGCATGTAATGCATCAACCCAAGAAGTGGGAAGACTACCTGCCACTGGTGGAATTTGCTTACAACAACGACTACCAAGAATCCTTAAGGATGAGTCCATTTGAAGTCCTCTATGGTAGGCTGTGCAACACTTCTGTTAGTTGGAGTGATCCCGTAAACATAATTTCTTTTGGCCCGACAGAAAAGTTACGCTGACCAAAAGATAACTCCAAGAGAGTTCAAGACGAGAGACCATGTATATCTCAGAGTTAGGCCTGGAAGAGTTCCCTGAAAATGGGAGCTTGTGCCAAGTTGGCACCTCGTTACTGTGGACCCTTTGAGGTTCTAGATAGAGTGGGACCTGTAGCCTACATGCTATCACTTCCTCCCATAGTAAAAGCACATAATGTTTTCCATGTTTCATTATTGAAGCAATATGTACATGATTCTAATCATATAATTGACTGGTCTGTGATCCAGGTGGAACCGGAGGGAGAATTTCTACTAGAACCTCAATGCATACTGGACATAAAGGAAACCGCACTCTGGAACTGAACCATTGCATAGGTCAAGGTGCAGTGGAGACATTTTGGCCCAGATGAGGCTACATGGGAAATGGAGGATGCCATGAAACAGGCATATCCAATTTTGTTTACCTCTGTACATACATGTCATGATGATAGATAGAACATTGAGGATGATGTTCCTTTAAGGGGGAGGGAATTGTAACACCTAGTTTCCCCCAGTCTGTAAAAATAATTATGCTAGCCAAGAACTGTGGCAAACTCAAAGATGTGAATGTATGATTCTGAATGGACCTTAGCAGGACTGTTGGGAGGGTAATGTGCTGAAAAAGAGACCACGATGGCTAAAGAAAGGTGGTGGAAGGCACCTGGAATAGTGGCGTTAACTTCCACCGAAACCAATACCGTATTTGGTCTTCACTGGCCCAGAGAACCAAGAGTGGCTCACTGGCCCTGAAATGAATTACTTACCAGGTTGGAAGGTGAAGAGGCTCCTCATGAGTTAATGAGGGATGGGGGTGAACCTCCCATCTATGGATGCCTCAGACCTGACCACCGCGAGGAAATTCGTGCCACACACAACCTCGCCGAAAAAGAAAAGGAAGGTAAAAGGTGTGGAAGGGGTGAATGCGAGGGAGAGATCGCAGGAAAAGATTCGAAGAACTCTAGAACAAAATACAGAGTGAGTGATAGCAGAGAAGAAGGAGAGTAACCTTCATTCTCGATCGCTGAAGAACAAAGACAGAGAGTCTCAAGCATCGTGGTCTAGCTCGGGTGTGGCTAGAGGTAAATCCATTCGAAGTTGCTGAGCCTACAGTTGGGTGGAAACGAGCACCCCTCTCAGTAGTAGCATCATCTGGTGTTTTCTGATAAGTGTTTATATCTTGTGTCTTGCATTGAATATCTTGGAATGTATGCTCATGGTTTGAACACTTATAAATGGTTTCTGTGTAGAAATGTCTGTAGGGTGTTTTGATCGGAATGGTGGTTGCATGCTTTTGTTGGAGTGACCAGATTTGGCTTATATATATATAGATAGATGTATTTGAACGAATCCAGTTTTTAAGTCTGTTCTCGGGAGGTTGTTTCCCTTATTTGTCTCTCGTGCTGCCCTGGATAGATTTCCTCATAGGGACACCCTTTCATGATCGTTCCCTTACATTCCAGAGCCGGGGTAAGTTCCCTGAAAGGACTACCGCCTTGGTAAAATCCTGAATTTACTTTTTATCTACCACAGATGTTAATAGTTCAGGGATTTAAGAAGACCTCTCAGTCTGGTCATAAAACCTAGTGAAAATTTTCCCAGGAACCCGATGAAGGACTTTAAGGCCTAAGTTTGAAAACCCTTCACGAGATAGAGTGGGTCTCTTAGAGCTCGGTATCTCGATGTTTCGACAATAGGGAAACCCAAGGGTCAGTTTTCTTGTATTCGCCAGACGTGAAATCCCGACTTGCGAAACCCCGAAATGAGTATAGCGTGATTAGTTGTGATGTTTCAGTACCTAGGACACCTAAGGGTAAGTTCCCTTGTACTCACCTGTCCCGAAATCCCGATTGGCGAAACCCCAAAATGAACTAGTACAGATGAGTTGTAATGTTTTGGCGTTTCGGTACCCGGGACACCTAAGGGTAAGTTCCCTTGTACTCACCAGTCCCGAAATCCCGATTAGCGAAACCCTGAAATGAACTAGCATGGATGAGTTGTGATGTTTCGGAGGTTCGGTACCCAGGATACCCTTCCTCTTGCTAAATGCACGAATGAGATCCTTTCGGAGGATCTAAGGTCTGTTACGACCGTTAAATTGGATGAAGGAATGTAGGCGTTAATGCCTCGACCCCTTTTTAACCTTCGTAAGTAGTGAAGAAATCGGGACCGTTGATTCCAAGACCTATGGGAGTACCTGGACCGTCCAGCTATAGAGTACACGTGGCGACCGGTAAGTGTTTCTACTTTTCGGCACCCGGGAGATCAGAGGGTAAGAACCCTTGTCCTCACGACTCGTGAAATCTCGACATATGAAATCCCAAAATGCTAGCATGTGGGTAAGTTATGAGTTTTCGGAGTTTCGACACCCAGGGTACCTAAGTGCAAGTTTTCCTGTACTCGCAAGTCCCGAAACCTCGATTCACGAAAACTTGAAATGACGGTGTGTGGATGAGTTAGGAAGTTTCGGTGTTTCAGAACCCGGAATACCCAAGGGAGTATTTCCTTGTACTCGCAAGTCCCGAAACCCCGACTTGTGAAATCCTGAAATGATAATAGTATGGAGAAGATATATGATCTCGGAGTTTTGGTACCCGAGATACCTAGAGGCGAGTCCCTTGTACTCGCAAATCCCGAATCCCCGATCCGCAAAATTTCGATGGGTGAAATCTAAAAATAGATTCGTAGGTTTAAGAGTTTGTATTTCGGAGTTTCAGCTCCCATAAGGTCTAGGTGCGAGGCCTTTTGTCTGCGTACAATTCAAAACTTTGATTCGCGAAACCCTGAATTTGGTCAAGTGTATGATGAGCGGGTGTATTGGCTTTTCAACATTCGGGTAGTCAAGGAGCGTGAAGCTTCGGCCTCTTGTATCGCGAAGTTCCGATATGAGAAACCCGACTCATGGAATCTCAAATTGGCATAGTGTGACTTGATTCAACATTTTTTCTTTTTGGAACCCGGAAGACCCAAGGGTAAGTTTCCCTTGTACTCGCAAATCCTGAAATCCCGACTTGCGATATCTCGAAAGATAGAGTGTGGAAAAGTTATCATATTTCAGTATTTCGGCACTCGGGGTACCTAAGTGCGGGCCCCATGTGTTCGCCAGTCCCAAAACCCCCGACTCACGAAATCCCGATGGAGGAAACCCCGAAATGGTGAAGCATGTTAGAGCTTGGTGTTTCGGAGTTTCGACTCCCGGGAAACCCAGGTGCGAGACCTCCTGTCGTCGCACATCTTGAAATCTCAATGGATAAATTCCCAAAATAGTGGAGCATGTTAGAGTTTGGTGTTTTGGAGTATCGGCTCCCTTGAAACCCAGGTGTGAGACCTCCTGTCGTCGCACATCCCAAAATCCCAATAGAGTAAACCTCGAAAGGTGGAGTGCCATGTTTTTAAATCTGAGGCAATTTTTAGTTATGCCAAACTACTGGTCCCCTTCGGGTTTCGACACTTTGAGAGACAAGAGAGAAAGGGATCGCATGCAACACGATTTCCCGAATCGTAAAAGCCGGAAGTACCTCTCCGGTAAGGCCTATGGTCATGACCCACGATCACATGGGTAAGGATAAGGGATGGTAGGAACTGCATCAGGCCCCATAGGAATTTGGGGAATTCTGTTCCTCGGTGAAAAGAAGGAAAAAAAAAAGCCAAAAAATCTTAGTTCCCGTAGTGGGTATGTTACAACAACCCCCTATGTTCTCCGGCTACAACCGAAGCTGGCTACAACCACATGTCCTTGCCCCGTCCAACCGCCCTGAAGTAGAAGTTGAATGATGGAACCACTGTCACAGTATCACTATGATATATACCATTGTAAACCTGTACCAATAAACCTAAACCATGCTTCAACCATGCATCAACCTGTACCTTAACCTGTAATGAACCTGTACCATAAACAAGTGCATTAACAATGCACCAACCTGTACCAAACAACCTGTAATCAACCTGTACCATAAACAAGTGCATCCAACCATGAGTATGTACCAATCATGTGTCAACTACTCATCAACTATGACTCATCAATTGTTAAACCCTAATATTGGCTCTTTACCCATTAATTGGGGCATATTACATTAGTAATGTTATTTTATTTATGTTGGATTTATTCCATTAGTTGTAATTAGACCTCCTAGTCTCCTATATATACCAAGGAGACATTTTCATTTGGAATCATCTTGTACTTGAACATTTATGTGGGGTAAAAGGAGCTTTCCCCCTCGAAGAGGCTTATTATCTAAAATTATCTCTTTTTCAAGGCGTTGAGTACTTATTCTGAGGTTTTTCTATGCTATATTGATATTTGGTTCTTAACATATGGTATCATAGCTCAAGGTCTTGGGGTTTCGTTGCTACATTTGAGATACCTTGGAATTTTTGCTATAAAGTTTTTTCTACAATGTTTCAGAAGGAACGACTTATAGGATATTTAGTAGACGGATCAATGTACGTCGGGTTAAAATTTCATCTCGTGAGGCCTTATACTTTTGGAGATACAGCCTGGAAAAGATAGGGTTATGGAATCATCCTGAACTGAGTCATTGCGAAATTTTCCCTATAAAATGTTTTTTGTAATGTTTCAGACCCTAAACTCCGAAGGATATTCACAAAACTTAGTAAGGTATATGTGGTAAAAATTTCAGCTTCTGGGCCATCTTACATTTGTAGATACACCCCATGGAAGATAGGGTATCTAACTAGCCCTATTGACTAGTCTCAAGAAGGTGTTCCAGGTAAAAAAATCATAACTTCTTCCTAGAGTATCCAAATTGAGTGAGACTGGTTTCATTGGCCAGTGGATAGTCTGTAGTATTTCTGGTATGATTTTCATAATTTTATATCAATTATTTTGTGCGGGGCACGCTATACAAGTGATATCTCCTGGAAAGGCAAAAAATCAACAAGTTGTGGGGAAGTTACCATAAATTCCACTTGTCACATCCAATTTTGATCAGACCTGTGGCATTGCAGAGAAGAAAGATCAGAGAACTACATAAAAGAAAGTTTCATACCCAGAAGGGTCGATACTTGGGAGATACAATAGAAGAAAGATTGTCTAGCAAAAACACCTCAAAATCAAGGTTCAAAAGTGATACTTGGCCAACATGACACCCAAAAAGGGAACTTCTACACCAAATAAGCATCCATACAATCCTACTTGGACTCTTGATGAAGGTGAAGAAATGTGTAGGGACATAACTGATTTACAAAAGAAGATAGTAACAAAAGATGAACTACAAGAGATGGAAGCTAAGTTGGAAACAAAGATGGATGGTTTAAAAGAGGAGATCATGGAAGTATTAAAAAATTTCGTAACAAAGAAGACACCCTAAAGTGAAAATGCATCCCATGAAATTCATGATGAGGACACAAGGAAGGTGAATCAAGAATGGAGAATCTCCAACATTGGGTTGAATACCAACCACGTTCCTAAGATCGATATGAGGAAGTTTGATGGCAAGGACACAATCACATGGATACTTCAGATAGAGCAATTCTTTGATCTACATAATGTTCCACATACACAAAAGGTACAAATTGCCTCTTTATATTTATAACCCAATCAATTTGTATGGTATCGATGGCTTTGTTCTCACAAATCACTCGTCACTTGGAAAATTTTCATGGAAGAAATGATAGCACACTATGAGGATACAAAGAGCAATACCTTCTTTAGCCAATCGATGAATCTCAAGCAAAAGGGTTTAGTTACAGAGCACATTGAGAAATTCCAAAGATTGAATAGAAAGGTAACAAATATTCCAGATGAGCACTTGATTGATGTATTCATAGGAACTTTAAAGGATAACATTCAACATGAGGTTCGCCTTTGGGAACCCAAATCATTGGAGAATGCATTTAGGGTGGCAAGAAATGTTGAAAGTAAAAATATGGCTATGGCTACTAGAAGGACCAATCCTAACATCTATAGAGAGAATAATGCTCCTTCTTCTAAAAAACCTCAACCTACAAGGTTGACACCTCAACAATTAGAGGAAAGAAAAGCAAAAGGTTTATGCTTTAATTGTGA